>JALBCR010004308.1:0-125000 GCA_030710515.1 Abscondita cerata | reverse complement strand
GTGGAAAGCTAACAATTTTTCGTCTACAACAAAAAGTCATAACACCAGACATTCAAAGTTATTTACAAGTCGACCATGAGATCCTTGCGATTATTTTCCCGTTAAGCATTTTTATCAATATCTGTTTGCAGGTGATTTCACAGTAGTGATTGCTAAAATAAACCTTTGGTGCGAATTTTTGACAAAAATTTGAATATATCAAAAATGACATTCGCTCGCTTGCAGCGATATGCTGCATTTCTTTCTGGATTTGACTATTCAGTTGTTTTCAAGAAAGTAGGGTGAACTGTCTACCAAGAGCACCATACAAATTGCATGGAAGAACTGACGAGTCTACCAACGCAAGTTTGGCAATCTTTTAGTCACTCCTTTAGTGTTACCTATCAAGGACTCTAAGAAAAATCTTGAAAAAAAATTGAAGGTTCTAAATAGATCATCAAAGGCGACATAGTTTTCAAAAGTCCAAGACTTATAATTCCGTCATAGATACAAACTCTACCAAACCCTTTTTAGCATTACAAAAATGAAACAGGCGATACGTAATTGGAGATCAATCGACCAAGACATAAAACGGTTAGTTCAAGAATATCCTAACTGTGCCAAAGTACAAAATTTTAAACAGATTTGGACATTTGAAAATTTGAACGGCAAACGTCATATCACACCTCCACAAATTATAATACCTCATTCGGTGGTAATATATTGGGCCCCATCATATTAGCAAATCAAATGCTTGCATTATTACAACCTTGCAAGGTTAAACTTGACTTTAATACAATTATTATTTGCGTTTGAATTAAATTAAATATTTCTACTCATGTTTAACCAATAAGCGTTGCGCACCTTTTAAGATGAATGCATTTAGAAAAGTAATATGCGATTGGCGTTATTTATACGTACCCTAGTAGGTATAAAAATACAATTAAGTTTTTTTTAGTTACGCGAGTTACATGCGGTTATTCAACTGATTTATTATAGTTTCGTTTATTAAATGCAAGAACAAACGTTTACCGCAGAACCCCACATCGCCCAGATACTAATAAACGTCAAAGAACAATTGGAAATATGGATGTGTTGTAAAAGAACATTTTTTTCTGTATTTCTCATGCCAAGTTTATTTTCATAAAAATAATGTTGGGTTGTTTCGTGGCGGCTTGTAAAAATAATGACAGAAACACCAATACACTGGAACACGATTTTTTAAGTCGACGACAGGTTTATTGGCTTTTTGAATTTAAATTTGGCGCCATAATTACCCGTTTTTTCCAGTTAGTACAGTTTTTCCAATGGGGGAAAAGATTTACGTTGCTTTAAATCCGGGTTAATCATTGATTGTGAACCCTTTAGTTGTGATGTTGTATGTGAAAGATTGCTTTAGTTTACAATTAACATAAAACATACAGTGTGTCTAAAATATATAGTCAATAATGTTTGTTTTGTAATTGGGTCGTATTAGTGCTGTAGTGCTGTAGAATAATAATAACCTTGCATTCTAATTTTTTATATTTAAATAAATTTGACAAATGCTATATGAATTTCTTACTAATGCACGCCTTCTCTACATCAAGAATATGAGGTTCTACTTTTGAAATGTTTCACATGTTTTAGACAAAAAAACAAACGATTTATCAAGTTCATAATTGCGAAATTCTAAAAACACTCACTGCGCAGATGCTATAGTCCCCCAGGGATCAGTGCTAGGACCTATACTTTACAACATTTACACGCACAACATGCCATAAGCGAAAGGAACTATAATAGCACAATTTGTGAACTACCCGGCGATTATGATGAGCTGTAGGTCAGCAAAACCCAAAAATATGAAATTTAAATCATTATTGTTCAATTTGTTTGGCCTCTAGGTGAGAGTACATACATACGTACATACATTTTTACAAGGCACGATCACATTAACTTTTCCCTAGGTATGCAAAAAGGTATAAACATCATCACTTTACCATTGCAAATAAAAAGAAGTTGCTTCAAGAAAAATAAGCAGGGTGCTACAATGAAACACATTACCGCCTAATATTGAATTTTATAAACGTATTACAAAATTACAATATGTGATTTATCTATAGACAGTATGAAACTTAAAATATAGTTTTAATGATCATCAAGACTAACTGAAACATTTTTAAATAACTATGGATAACTAAAACATGTTCAGCATTAAATGTTTAAATTGCTGTTGTAAATTTTATTGATCAGGGGTAAGTCAAAATTAACATTTTGTTGTAATGGAGTGCTTCATTTAACTATTACAAAGTAATAAGCACCTTAAACATTAAAGGTAGTGTTTGATGTTGGAAAACTTTAGTCGACAAGCAATAATTAAAGTCTATTATACACGTTGCACACAGAGAAATGATATTTTACATATTCAATTGAAGAGTACTTGAATACTAGTGTAAAATTTAACGGCACATAAGGGCTGTTGACTTAATTTGCATTACAGTAGTGGTACGCGTTGTTGGGGCGAGAGCACAAAGTTGGTAAAAAATTCGAGTGGCGTTTGAAAGCTAAGTAGGGAATTATTGCAGCGTTAAATTGTTTAAAAATTTAACAACGGATTATAAAACGTAAAATTGAAGTTGGCTTAAAGTAGGTAAACTAACTTATACTTAGAAAGAAAATAACAACATTCAGTTGAGTGTAATAAGATTGTGTAATATTCTTTGTGGCGCGCGCCGGTGTCAGTAATTGTAATTAGGTTGGTACTAACTGCATTAATAAACAGTAATGAATTCAATAAGGTTTAGTTGCCGACGACGCTGTTTGCTGTCGTTTGCCGCCGTTTGTCGCCACAGTCACCTGTGACCCAAGGCATTACTTAATTTACAAACATTTGCGTTTGTTACACATTCTGATTTAACACTAATTTCATTTTGGTGCTGATAAATTTTAATTTACGACGTGTTGTTTGGTGAAACTATTTCGATAGTAGTTGTTTTAAATAATATTTTCGAACGGAATGAGTTTGACTTTACTCAGAGATCACTATCTATATCTCTGGTCTAGAATTTGTATTACTTCAATTACTGATTTTCACAAACCTTTAAATTAAGTATTTTAACGTCTAATGTCTTTAAGATTATTAGTTTATCGTTAGTTTTGTAAATTTTTGTGAATTGTCAACACATAACCTAAAAGAGTTACAATAATAATTTGTACAGCGTCATCTATGTTTATTGAATGTTATAAAGAAATCACAAAAAGTAAATTGATTTGCAGATTAAGTGTTTGATGACTAAGTCACTTATTCTGCTACGTAATTACTGTGTAATTTAAACTTCTTCCGGCTTGTCTATGGAAATTTAATATACAGTGTTTCTACTAAATTATGGTATCAAAAACTTTTTTATTATCGGTTTTTAAAAAAGTAACAGTTTTACATGGTCCATCAAATTTAAGGGGAATACAAGGTTTGTCAAAAAGTATGAATTTTTCTCAAGAGTCAGTACAATTATTTTTTACAATGCAAAACAATATTATAATAAAAACTTATATTGAATTAAAAGTTATATCCAAATATGAAATTAGAGCCATTTACCATGAAAATTTAGGTTTCTTAATTATTTACGTTTTTACATTATGAATATTTGGAGTTATAAATTTCAATACTGATGTATCCCTCTTATCTGTTCAAAACATGATAACCTTTCCATTTGTTAATGTTTTTGAACCATCTTGCAATTTAAATACGTAATGAATACATAATAATTATTTATTTTAGAAAGACGGATATGTCGAAGCTTTAGTACATTTAATTAAAATTTATTTATGTTTGTTTTTGTATAAGTAAGTGATTGTTGACTAAATTTTTTTGTATGGGTTTTCCTATTTCTAAAATAAATAATTATTATGCATTCATTACCTATTTAAGGTGCAAGATTGTTCTCAAAATCATTAACGAATAGAAAGGTTATCAAATGTTTAACTGATAAGAGGAATAAATTCAGTCTTAAAATTTATAACTGCAAATATTTATAATGTAAAACGGCAATCACCAAACCTGAGTTTTCATGCTAACTGGGTGTAATTTCATATTTGGATATAATTTTTATTTCAAAACAACTTGTTTTAGCAAAATTCTTCTGTATTGTAAAAACATAAAGGTACTTTTGAAAAAATTTACGTTTTTTAATAAACCTGTAATAAAAAAGTAGAGACACTGTACAGTGTTAAAACATGTTTTTCTACAACGTGCGTAAAGTAGATAAAAATAAAGATAAAATCTTAACAGCGGTTATTGCCACGATCTGTGGTGCTAACCCAAAACTAATTTTAATCAACTAACCAGTTCATATACAGAGTGGAACAAAAGTCTGGAAACGCTCAATTATCTCACAAATGGGTAGTACGAATTGTACAACATGTACAACATTTTGGATAAGTATATTTTGGGGTACGAAGATTCCAGATTTGACATCTGCAATGTTGCCAGATTTAATTACTTGAATTTTATTTTGCACGGACAGTTTTATTTAATTTAAGACCTTCCTGACTTTATCAAATATTGAGTGTTACATTATGGTTGAACTTGTATTGAAGGGGACATTTCAATAATGATACAATATACGGGGTGATCTATTTAAAAACCAAAGTTAGTAATAATATCAGAAAAACGGTAAATCTGGCAACATTGCAGATGTCAATTCTGGAATCTTCGTATCCCAAAATATACTTGTCCAAAATGTTGTACAATCTGTACTACCCATTTGTGAGATAATTGAGCGTTTCCAGACTTTTGTTCCACTCTGTATAAAACAATCGATAAAAAGTGTAATTTATTTGTGCGTAGAAATAATCTAGTACCTATGCAATTTATGCGTAAAACGCATAAACAACTAATGGGTGACCAAATAAAAAACTGAGCTGGGTAGGTTTTGAATTTTTTTTTGCATTTGGTAATATTTTTTAACAAAGTAGTCAGCTGATACAAAGTTTAGGTTAGAGTTCAAGGTCATTTATTTTTATTTGTCAATATTTAAGTTATATTTATATCCTTTTCTTTAACCACACGTTATTTTGTTACACCGTAAAAATAATTAAATCAATTGAATTCCACGGCTTGCCAAGCCAAGATTGTTTATTTGAACACTCGTTATTATGTGATAGTATCAAGCAAGAAAACTCGATTTATATATCGATTAACCATTTAACCATTTCCAATTAATATTGATTTGTTTTAAGACTAAACAAAACGGCTAATTTAATTAGTAATTGAAGAAAGTGTTCGATTTACAATTATTGAGTATTAGTAGTAGTAAACGTCAAGGTTATAATGAACAAAGAACGTCGTAGAAAAACAACCTAAAGCATAGAGGTCATCGTTCAAGTCGTTGAAGGTTGCTAGTAGCACACCACCCATAAATGTAAATAAGACTAGTGCATTAACTATGTAATAAAATATTTTGTACACAAAAAATCGATTGTAGCAAAAACATTTTTAGTTGCTTTTAAACGTGCACGTTGCGTTAATTAAAATTTATTATAATTTAGACTATAAATAAAATTTATAAATTTCATTTTTTTTACTATATTAAAATTTTGTTTTAAAGTTTCAAACCACGCATTTTATTAATGAAGCCAAGATTCTAAGTTAATTATTGAATAAAAATTTACACAGTTTTATTTTTAATATAGAATATAATTTATTAAATACCGAATTGCAATCACCGCAACATGTACGATCAAATTAGAAGTAAAGACCTAAGGTAGAAAGCAGCATGCAGAATGTAAGAAAATTAGTAAGACAAAAAGGAAGACAGTGGAATGAGCAAAGAGATGGCGAAAATGTTGAAGATCAAACATCAGACAAGGTTTAGATACCAAAAAAGACTGGATATTGTCTATCTAAACGGGAAAACATATATAAAAGAAAGAGAAGATGACATTTTTGCATTTATGTGAAGTTAAATTATACTTAGCTTGGGTTCAGTAATTTGCAACGTCAGCATGTTTGCAATTTTGGTCATTTCTAATTACTTAAATGTTGCCATCATTAGTGTATGACTAGCCGTCATGGTTAGATGTATTAAAATCAATTTCACTATAGTTATTTTAAAATTAATTAAAAATAACAAGTAATGTAGTCTGAAAAGGTATAACAAGGATACAGATTAATCAATTTTTTTTTTAAGTAACATGTTTTCTCAAAACCTATTAATCAAATAGACAGATATAATCTGTAGAGTACCAGTACTAATTATTGTGTCTCCCTTTCTGAAGTTACAGCACCTTCAATATAATTTCCGGAAATATTTTTCTTAAAGAATCTCAGGATTGAACTTGGATTGAGAGAAGTAATCTTTTCCAGTTTGAGGGAACGTTCTATTTTTTAGAAAATGTGGCTTCACATACCGTAAGAATGTGAATCGGGATCAGCAAAATCTGCATGTCAAGTTAGTTGTCTTACCAATCTTGGCTAGATGTCCGCCAAGTCGGCAGTGTCCCGTCAGAAAACCTGTAAAATTTGTAAGTAGTTCTTACTGACTACTAAGTAGTCTCTATGCTCTTTACCGGTTTAGCAGTAAAATCAGTTAGGTAAAGTTTTGGATTGCCTCAGTCCTGGTAGCCTGACCCAGTACTTTACGTATTGTGTGCTTGCCAATACCACAGAACGTTTTGGCCTTAGAAACAATGAGGTTGCCCTTTTCCTGGCTAAAACATCTGTCTGCTTGTTACTATAAATCCCACAATGTCCCAGGACCCAAACTACAGTTACATTATTGCATGCTCCAAGTCAATTCTGTTTCTTTTTACAATTTTTCACAATTATTGGGCTGATGACACAGCTGGTCATCGCTAAGATGGCCGCCTGACAATTGATCAAAATCAGTGTTTTTCATTTATCTGATGAACTGAAAACTAACTTTAGAGTAGATCATGTTTAGAATTTTAGTGCAACAAGCAAACATCAGTCTGGAGATGCGCCTTAGTGAGAATAGTGATTCATAAACTCACAATGGAAATGGTAGTTTAACAAACTCTCAAACGAGTAGAACTATACAGTATCTTTGTTCGCGATAATTAGACTAAAGATGATGTCATCGTGATAATAACCATTACGAAAACAAATCGGAAGAGACTTTCTATACTAATTAACAAAATGGATGAGCGAAAATGCTCTAGAACTGTACATGAAGTATAGAGTATTGCGTTCTGAACACATTAATTATGACAAATCATTTATATTTATACTACAGAGGAAGTAAATGTGAGGTGCTGCCTCTGATAACTAAATGGATAAATGTCGCTGAAGAATATCTAGAAGATTTGATAGAGAACAATACTAATTTTGAAACTTACTTGGAATACGCTTGTCGTGCAAACTTATAATTTTGAAAATTCAATTTATGTATATCGTTCGTGTCTATAATAACCGAACAAAACGCAATAAATACGCTGCCTCTTTCTAGTTTTTAAAAACTAATAATGTTTATAGTTTTTGCACAGCATAATAAATATGCAGCAGCGGATCTTGATGTACTAAACAAAACAACCAAATAGGCATTGGTTTCATACTGGCAGGGCACGCCAGGATGTACCACTACACAAAAAAACGTAATAGATTCTAAGATTTCAGTACTAATACAAGATGTTTTAAAATTCAGTACAAATATTTTAATGGCGTATTTTGAGATGAAAAGAAGACTTTTTTCCCTATAAACATGTGCCTTAAAATACACTCTCTTCGAGCAACAACCATCTTAATTTTATGTAAAAAAAGTCGATTTTTTAAAATTCTGAGCAAAATTGTTTATTAAATTTCTTTAAAATTTGCAATTCACTACTGATTTGAACGTTCTACTGTTTCTTATCTTTAAAACTACATAACAATAAATTGAAAGAGGAGAGGAAGGATGTAGTCAAATTTAAAGGAAAACATATAAGATAGCTGTAGTTCGAAGAGGGTGAATTTTAGGACACATGTTTATAAAAAAACAAGTCTTATTTTCATCTCAAAAATAAGTCATTAAAATTATTTGGAACTGTATATTACAAAATTTAATTAAAAAGTTGATTTAATTTAAACTTGAACATGGTTTTGATTTAAAGTATTTTGATAGCTGACAAACATCCCCCATATTTCGATGTAGGATAAAATGTAGCCAAAATTAAGTAGCGCTTAGATCTGATGAACGCACCCAATAAGATTTTAAAGCTTCTCTTGTTACAAGTTTTTCTACAATAATTATAATGGCACTTAAAATTTATCTCACAAAATATTAGCCAACTATGAAAAGAAAATGAAAGTTTTTTCAAAAAAAGAAGTAAAGAAATATCATTGCATGTCTCTAAAACCTATACTTTTTGGAAGCATGTTTACTAATACTTTTGGCTTACTTTGGACCATATACTTTTACAAATATTTTACACACTTTTTAACAAACCTTACAGATTGTAACACAAACAGTTTTGATTAGAAGTTATAGGAAACAGAATTTTATTAGAGTTTTGAAATTACACCAGTAGTGGTTTCTGAGAACGTTAAGTTCAAATACAATAACATCATAAATGTAATATTTATTATTTCAGCACTTATAAAAAATTATTTTAATTAGGCGTAGTGGCTTCTGTAGGAGTTATCGATTCGGTTAACGTCAAGAATTAATTTGCAAAACCTGTTTCAACTCACTAACTTTATTAATAATAGAAATACCGTTACTTCTTGAGAACTGGGTGTCTAAGTAAAATTTGAAAAATATAAAAATATTTTTAAAATGGTGAATTTTATGTATAGGATGTAGTACAAAAGTTCCATCTAAAATTATTACAGAATTCTAAAATGAAATAAATAATATTAGTTTTTATTTAAAATAAGTAAGATTAAGTTCTCTAATAAAATTCTGCTTTCATAATTTCTAATACAAACTTTTCGTGTACACCCTGTATAAAACACTCGTTTAAAACGTTTCTGGCACATATTTTTCATACTACTTTTTCAATTTAGCAAATTTTATTCTTAACGTCGATATTTAAATTAGTGATTTTCTTTTGAAAAAGTTAGGTTGGTATCATTGTTGATATTTTTAATTTCAAATGCGTGAAATATAAAGTATAAATACAGTATCCGCCAAAATAATCAGTACCGAAAATAAAAATAAATATGAACGAAAATAATGCTCTACCAAAAAACTTTTTTCTTCCGTTGTTAGAACCATTTTAAATCAATCAGCGTACTATTAATATATCAAATAATGACAATTAAGTCAAATATGACAAATCCATATTACATAAACTACTCAACAGCACTTTCTGTTTCGGTACTGTTTATTTTGGCTGATACCGTATTTGGAAGCAATTAAAACAATTACTTTTAGCATAAATTACAAAGTTATCTTCTTATTACAGGTTTTCGTATTAATATGTTTAGAATTCATGAAAAGGCAAAATCAATATGATGTCAATTAACAACGGATCTGAAAATTAGCAAAGTTTGTGACCATTTCTCGTGTGAAAAAGCAACGACATGATCGATTATCAAATTTTCACTAAAAACGTAATGAATAATTCTTTAATGCCAATTTTATTAGTAAATTGTATCTACGCATTTTAGAGACAGGATTAGGAACACAACCTACATAAGTTAAGTAATAACCAGACATTTATACATAATAAAATAGAATAGAGTCTTTATTTAACAATTTCATTTAATAAATATTGCAGATAACGTATAAGCGGCAACAGATTTTATTTAAATTTTTATTGCTTTTTTATTGTAATTGAAGACATTTTCAAAAAACTTATTAACCAGGTTCTAATTTACATTATAAAAATTTTAGTTTAAACCAAGAAACGGGTCTTGAATTAATTAGCATTTGTGTATAATTACACATTTAAAAAAAATTTTAATTATGTTTTTTGTGTCACTCCAGGTCAACTAATTAAATAGGCACTTTATATAACCGAATCCAATTTACACTAAAAAAAAAGTTTGAAGCAGTAAATCTGTCTCGATTTTTTTTTGTTTTAGTGTACATTTGAACGTAATCAAAATATTAAAAGTTGAGACACTTTCAGCCAATCGATGTTTGCGAAAACATGCACAATTTTTTTGATTTTATAAGAAACCTTTTTTATGTACTATGTATTACGGATGCTTTAAAAGGACACATATATTATTCTACCCGTAACCTAACCTATAAATTATAAAATGTCTTTTGCAACTCGTAAATATGTAACTTATTTTTTAAGTCAATATTAATGTGCAAAAAACAGCGTATTATTCATTTAATAATAAAAGAATGTGTAAATAATAATGTATATTATTATTTCTTTTAATTGCACTTGCAAATGGTATAATTTCGTTTCACCTTGTAAATCGGATAAACCCCACACGTATTCGTAATAAATGTGTGTCGCAGGGGGCGACCTTTTAGTACATCTGGGACTATAATGACTGCTCATGGTGTCCATAATGAAGTGTCAATTTACTGTACTTATATAGCAGCATATGGAACTGCACAATGAAAGAGAAGAAGACAACCGCATACTGACATGTAGGGATTGTAAGCCCCGGTTAACACTCAATTTGGCATATTGTGCCGGTACTAAGCACACATGTTCAAATATAAATTAGGATTAATTCTAAATGTACACAAGCGTTAACAATCTTTTATCATTTTACGAAAAGTTTATCTATGTGGAGCGATAAGTTTTTAAATTAATAACTATTTATTACGACAAAAAAAAATTTAAATAATTAACAAAAATTTGAGCTGTATTCGTAATTACTTCATATTAACCCAACAAATTTAAATCTTTAGAGCTTTTTTGTTAAAAATAATAAAATTCACGAGTACTAGAAAAGGTTTGATTAAAATTTGAACAAAGTCCGTAAAACATGATGAAAAAATTCATAATCTAATGTTATATTTGATTATATCATGTGTGTCACATTAAAATGAAAACTCCCCATATTTTCGTAATTACAGGAATGTTTGAATGTCAGGGTCATAGGGTTACATTTTCCAAGATACTTAAATGAAATCAGATTTTTAAACCCAGCCTAATAAAATTTTTTGCTTCTCTATATAGGGATTTTAAAAAATATTTAAAAAACTTTTTTTATGTCTATAACAAAATATGAATTTTTAATTTTTTATATTTTCATCTATATTCAAAATATTACAAATTTATTTTTTTAATTTTATAATTAGTGTGCTGGGGAGAGTAAAAACAAATTGAATTTAAAAGTGTCATGTATTCAAGTATTTTAATAAAATAAATTAATTAACTAGTTTTCCGCCTAGGTATTTCAAATACATTTTTTAAATCTTTTTTTATACTGTCTATCTACTAGCCTAAGTTCAGGGATGTTGATTTCTTAATAAACTATTGGGATAATATTGGGAAAGTTCGAAGGCCACAGTTCAAAAGGACTGTTTTTTCCTGTCCAGCGCTTTTATTCAAACCTGAAAAGCCCCAAAACGACGAAACGGCTGTCGAGTAATTTTCGATGTTTCTTTTTTCAATTGTGGAAATCTTGTGAGTAATTTGTAGTATGCCTCTTTAAAGTCAAAAATAAAGTCAAAATTTTTTAATTTACCTAATAAAAAGTCGATTTTTCTATACAGGGTTGTCAGCTAAGAGCGCGTCAGTCTATAGCTCCTAAACCAATAAAGTTAGGAATTTTGTTCATATATCAATCTATACTATTTGTAAGAGTCTATTTTTGTAAAATATTTTTGAGTTCACAGGGTGTCCCAAATAAGTGTGACGATATGAAAGTCATGTTTTTTAATGAAACATATGCATATTTTGGTTCACCCATGCACTCTATCAACTGCCGAAATCTACTAGTTCTGGTATTTTAGGAGAAATAAATAAAAAATAGAAAAACATAAAATTTGCTGACTGGAAATAAAAAATTTTGAAAATTTTTAAGATAATTTTTTTGGCTTACGGTTTGATATAGTTTGAGTTGCGAAAGGTCTAAAGTTACTGTCAACTTATTAACATTTTGTAATTTTGTACAGGGTTTCTAAAATTATGGCCGAAACATGACAAACTTCAAACCAATTTTTCTCGCGTTTTTCAAATGAAACCCCCTGTATATTTTTTCACCACTAGATGTAGAATTGAAAAATAAGTCTTTTTTGTATTCACAACTGCACTCAAATTCTCGACGGATTTCTAGATATTAACGAAAATTTATTTACTTTCCACAGTAAATTTTCATCAGCAGAATACCTAGGCGGCTATGGAAAAATACTACTCGTTGGTATGACAATGTTATTAATTATTCGAGTAATCTTTTGACGTTCAGTGGCATCAAGTGCATATTTTATTTTCTATTGTAATAAAAATGACGTATACGATAGAAGAATCAATTGACATGATTTATATCCTCAGAGAATGCTTAAAGAATTGCCTTCTAGCGTCCAGAGTGTACAAAGAGAGGTTTCCTGATAGAAGGCACCTAAATATAAGATCATTTAAAAAATTGAAGAATAGATTTGACACGACTGGAACAGTTAAATATGAAAAACATAACAGTATAAAGCCCGTACTAAACAAAGAAAACCCACATACTTGGAGACCGCGTAATTAGACCCCATTTTTTTTATGATCATCTAAGTGGGGATATTTTTCAAAGATTTTTAGACAAAGACTTTGATAATCTTTTAGAAAATATACAATTAGGGCTAATAGGAAGAATGTGGTTCCAGTTAGACGGACGCCTGCTCATTTTAGTATTGGAGTTCGACATACTTTGAATGAAAAGTTTCCAGGCAGCTGGATTGGCAGACAAGGACCTGTTCCGTGGCCCGCAAGGTCACCAGATCTGACCAAACTTGATTATTTCCATGGGGATACGTTAAAGATCTGGTCTACCGCATACCTCCAACCACACCAGAAAACATGCGGGAAAGAATAAGAGAAGCCTTTAATACAGTTACTCCTTTAATGTTAGAAAATGTAAATAGGTCTTTAACAAACAGGATATATCTATGTTTACAACAAAATGGTCGAGTGTTTCAATACTTAATCTAATCATGTTTAAAATATTCTCTAATGTTATTCATAGCCGCCTAGGTATTTTGTTAATTAAAATTTACTGTGGAAAGTAAAATAAATGGTTTTTCGTAAATATCTAGAAAACCGTCGAGAATTTGAGTACAGCTGTGAATACAAAAAAGACTCATTTTTCAATTCTACATCTAGTGGTAAAAAAATATACAGGGTGTTTTATTTGAAAAACGCGAGAAAAATTGGTTTTTAAGTTTGTCATGTTTCGGCCAAAATTTTGGAAACCCTGTACAAAATTTACAAAATGTTAGTAGGTTGACAGTAACTTTAGACCTTTCACAACTCAATCCATTATCAAACCGTGAGCCAAAAAAATTATCTTAAAATTTTTAAAAATTGTTATTTCCAGTCCGCAAATTTTATGTTTTTCCATTTTTTATTTATTTCTCCTAAAATTCCAGAACTAGTAGTTTTCGGCAATTGATAGAGTGCATGGGTAAACCAAAATATGCAAAAAAATGACTTTCATATCGTCACAATTATTTGGGACACCCTGTGAACTCAAAAATATTTTCCAAAAATAGACTCTTACAAATAGTATAGATTGACATATGAACGAAATTCCTAACCTCATTGGTTTAGGAGCTATAGACCTACGCGCGCTTAGCTGACAACCCTGTATACAGTGTATTTACTTCAGTTGGCAACATATGGGAATCTTTTATATTATTAACTTTACAAAAAAAGAAGTTTGCATGTTCTACAATCTAAAATACAATCATCAGATATTCAATTTTTTCAGTCGTATGCGAGGTTTGACAAAAATTATGAGTATAGGAGTAAAATACCTTTATTTGTAACAATATCAAAAATAATTATAAATTAAATTATATTAAGTTGTTCGGAAAAAAACTACGTTTTAATATACAATTACATTTTTCTACTTAAACATTTTTTTTACTAATTTTACTCAAATTATCGATACCAAACATTTAAGGTTAGTAAAGGAAATTTAGAGTTAAATTAATTGAAAGAAAAATTGATTATAGTTATAATTGTTTTTGTAATGTATTAAAAATTATGAAAATAGAAAATGGTTTAAAAATTTGAAAAATTAGAGAACTGTTTTTTTTATATAAAATAAATAGGGGAGATTGGAGATATTAATATAGAGTTTTTTGAGGGATAAAAGGTTTTTGAGTTGAATATTAAAAAGAAATCATATTTTTACTCAAAAAATTTTTTAAAGAAAATTGAAAATTTTGTTTTTGTTTTGTGAATGTGTTTTAGTTTTTGGTTAGTTATAATTTTTAATTTATTATTTATTGGAGGTTTTTAGGAAGATTTTTATTGGTTTGTTATGAAAACGGTTTTTGGGTACTGTAAGTTAGGTTGGGTTAGGTTTTAAATTAGGAATTTACAAAGAATGAAGGAAAAAAAAAATAAAGGGCAAATAAAATGAGAAAGGGAAAAAAAAAGTATTAAAAGAAAAGGGAGGAATGTTGAATACTACAATAGGTAAGTAATGGAAATATATTGAAAAAAGTTAGAAAGAGTAAAAAAAAAATTTTTTTTTAAAAATATTTAATTATATTAATAAGGATTGTAAAATATGTATTTTAATAATTATTTATTAAAGATTAAAGTAAATAATAGTGTTAAAAAAAAATATAATATATTGGAAAAAATGTTTTTGTAATTAATGAAGATTATAAATTAAATTAGAAATAAAAAAAAATAAACGAAATTGTGTGGGTTTAGTGGGAAATGGTTATAAAGTGAGTTTTAATTTTGAAATATGAATTGAAAGTTTTTTAGAAAATGAAAAAATTTAAAATAAAAAAAAAAAAAATAAAAGGGTTATTTAAAAAATAAAGGATTTTTTATGTTATGTAGAGGTGGAAAATTAAAAATGGGGTTGATATAATAGGAAGAAAAAATTTTTGGAAAAATAATTTTGTTTGAGAGGAGAAGTAAAAGTTTTTTTAAAAAGGAAAGTATAGGAAAAGAAAGGGTTAAATGTTTAAGAAAAATTGGAGAGGAGTAAGTTTATTAAATGAGTTGATGAATGTAAATAAATTTAAATAATAATTAAAAAAGTAATTATGGGGAAGAATATTAAAAATAATTAAGTTTTAGGGTGTAATAATAAATAAAATTTTATTAAAGTTTTTTTAATGAGAAAGTTTTAAAAAGGAAAATGAAATTTTAAAATTTAGAAAATAATGAAATTAAAATGAAAAAAAAAAAGAAAGTTAGAGGGGGAAGGGAGGAAGGGCTGTCCTTTATTTTTTTTTTTTTTTTATTTTTTTTTTTTCTTCAACAAAAACAAAAATTTCAAAATTAAGATCTTCTTTGAGTTATTACTTTTTTTTTTTTTTTTTTTTTTTTTTTTTTTTTTTTTTTTTTTTTTTTTTTTTAAAAATTTTTTTTTTTTTTTTTTTTTTTTTTTTTTTTTTTTTTATTATTTTAATTTTAAAATTTTATTTTTTTATTTATTTTTTTTTTTTTTTTTTTTTTATTTTTTTTTTTTTTTTAATAAATTTATAATTTTTTTTTTTAAAAATTTCCGTTCCGTTCAGAAAGTATTAGGTAAATTTATTTGTAAAAATTTTTTTTTTTATTTAATTGGATGTAATTTTATATTTGAACGTTAGTTTTGTACAACTTTTTCATTAACAAATTTCTGGTGCTTTACTCTTAAGTAAAATTCATATTTTTTCAAACTGCGTATGCAGCTGTAAAATTTAGTTTCTGATGATTGTATATTAAAAGATGCAAAAATTTTTATAAAGAATAACTTTTTTTGTAAAATTAATAATAAATAAGTTTCCCATATATTACCAATTAATGTTTATTTAATTTTTTTGAATCATGCGCAAGCAATATTGTTATTAAAGATAGAGAGTCTTATCCTACGTTTGAATGATTTATTGACAATTATGTAAATAGTGGTTTAAGTTTTAAATTATGATACTAACCGTAAATGACAATACCACGTGCCAAAAGAATCAATTAGTTTAATTAAACATCCAATTAATTCAAATTGTCAAAAAAAAACATTAATAATAATTTTTCTAAATATTTACACATTTTCAAACATTTAACTAACTGAGCTTACTATAATTATCAAATAATAATTTTAAAAAATTTTAAAGTTAAAGGGTGAAGGTGGTTGACAGATCAAAACTCAGTGCTACAAAAAGTCAATTTTAGTGATAACGTGCTCTTACTCTAAACGTAAAGAACTCCAACTTTACTTTAATTTATTTGTAGTGGTTGTGGAGGGTCTTGATGACTAGGTCTGGAAACCCCAATAAAGGATTGATCAAGAACCCCATGAATTTCTTGTTTACCAAATACATCATTTTGCTTTTCTTTTATTATAATTAAAATCCAAAAAAACGCACGCACAAAAACTGTTAACGAATATTGATGTGTAATTCATATTTTGCAGTAATATTTAATATACACCGTATGTTACACTTGCATCACAATTAAACATTATGTAAAGATGTATTAAAAATGTTAATAAAATCTAAAAACACAAAATGCCAACGCTGACTTTAATTAACGTAAAGAATATAATATTTTTTAATTACACAAATAAGTAAATTAATAAATGTTTTAAAAGTAATTTTCGTCGAAGTGAAGGTAGTATAAAAATAACGCTTTAAACTTACATCAAAGGCGGCATTTTGCCTATATAGAGGTTAATAGTAGTATAAACCGTGTTGGTCACGTAATTTAAAATAAATCATCAAAGCTTGATGAAGTCAATTAGAATTAGAACGAAAACACATTTAAATCATACCAATAATTTGAGGAAAAAGATACTCTTAACTGTAAATTAATAAATAAATAACACATCAAGTATGCAATGAAATTGGGGAAAATTTCTGTAGAATATCACTTTATTTAATGTACTTATAATGTATAAATCATTTTTATTTTAATTCAGTGAAGCTTAGTATCAATAAAGTACATAATACAAATATTATTTGAATTAGACCCCAATTAATTATTAATTTGCCATATTACATAATATCGTTAACAATGCGTTTATTAATCTATAGAATTATATTATACATTGTAACTATCTGTTAAAACGCTGGGATTCAAGCTTCAGAAACCCGAACAAATACTATAAGTAATGAAAAATAGGTGGCACTGCGACTTTCTCGTGTTAACGCTTAAAACGTAGCGAAATCTAATAATAATATTATTAAATTTTACTACGTGTTATGCTTTACCACGACATAATGGCAGCAACACCAACTTTTCATTACGTCTCTAGTTTCTAAACAAATGTTTTTTTTTAAATGTATGCACTGTTTCATAAAACAAAATAGGAACATTTTAAGTCTTAATATGATAGATTTTTCTAGAGCCGTTTATAGTTGACCTAATTCTCCAACATTGCGCATTAATCAATGTTTCAGAATGTTAATTGATAGGACTACTTCAAATACAGTCACAGATCATTTTTGATTATTGCAACAGTTTTTTGAAATATTGAAGGTTAGGTAAGAATCAGTATAAATGTAACAAAGTTTCTCCCATACAGCTTTTACAGAATTTTTCAATGTGTTTTCTAGTATTATAATATTTTATAAATATGTTATAAATACAGATTAATATCTTCTTACGGATTCCTTGAGACAGAAGGATGAAACTAAAATCACTACCCTGGTTTTAATTAGCCGACGTTTTGCTCACTGCTTCGTAAGTTTTATCAAGACTTCTTAAATTGTAAAGTGGATTGGACATCTAATATTAAACAAAATTCTAACAATAAATTTGTAAAATACTTTTAAAAACTTTAATCAAAAATTGATTAATGGCGGTCAATGAATAAAATTTGTAAAATAAATAAAATTTTTAATACACACTACACGAACGGACGTACAATATATGTTCATATGTAAATATTTTTATTTCTACTTAGACATTTTTTAGAAAAAATTAATTGACCCGCCGGAAGAGTCAAGGAATTTTATTAAAAACTTGTAAAAACCAAAAAAAAAAATATACACATAGTAATAGTATATTGTGTCTCAAGGGCAGAAAAGAAGGATTCACTAGCCTGAGGCTGATTGATAGATTTTTTTCATCAAACTAAATCACAAAAGAAAAACAAATTAAATAAATAAAAGTTTTATTCAAATAGACGTCTAAAGTTAAAAAAATATATGTTTATTATTATTATTATTATTTATAAATCCAAAAGTAGAAAATTTATTTTTAGTTATTTTTTAGGGTTGCGATAATTTATGCTAGGTGAAAAAAAAATTGTAATATATTTCTCATTAATTTGATTTATTGGAAAAAATTCTTATAGTCAATTTGGGGTTAAAAAATTTTTTAGTTTTTTATTCTATTATTGGAAACGTATCTTATTTAAATTTATGAAGGAAAATGTTAAATTAAACATCCTTTTATTAAGCTAAATTTTTTTAGTTTTATTAAATACAAAAATATGTTGTAAAATAATTGATATAGCGTTAGACAACATGGAAAAGTCAGAAAGTTTTGAAATCTGAATAAGTTTGACCAAAAGCAAAACGCCCATTTGTCAAAAAGTCATTTTGTTAACACTACCATGTGCCAAAACGTTACGTCAAAACGCCGGTGTTAAAACGGCGGCTTCAATATTGTAACGCGAATTGCTCTAAACCAATCCGAGGGGTGGCCTTTATCTAAGAAAAACATAGACACTGGTTTCTACCAATAGTTAAAAAATTAGGAAAAATACGCAATCAAAGTGAATAAGATGATACCAATAAATTGCCTCGACATCTACATATTACTCTAGATATGGCTCCATTGTCGATTTAACCCGAGTTGTTTAGTTACTTGGTGACTGTCGTTGATTTTGCGTCGTAGTTGAATACGAATTTGTGTTTCGAAGCTACCGACAATGAGTAAGTATACTCGTCAGCTGCACAAATAATCAAAAGAACAGGGTTAAATCGACAGTCTAGCCATCTACACGTGATTCAATTTTTATCCGTATGTGTTACGTATCTTCCCAATTTGCTTATTCGATTTTTCAATTAACTCCGTCTACTCTAAGTCATACATATTAATTTTTTTAAGGTAAGAGAATATCAATTATGAAATAAACCAGTAGAATTAGTAAGCATTGCATCAATATTAGTGTAGCTAACTCTACACATTACATAGATCCTGTACCGTCATTCGTTTTTCTTTGTTTACTTGTCAGTTGTCTGATAATATTTACTATGATCATTGTAACTATTATTAAGGGGTGGGAAAGTGAATTGTTGTAAACTGGAATATAATAATAATAATAACATTGTTAGAGTTGTTTCTTCTTACTTATACCGTCGACTTCAAACTGTTCTTTGTTATGGATGTAGCTCTGACACCTACTTTGCAACTAGTGACGTACCTCAAGGATCCACACTTAGCCCACTTCTTTTTCTGTTATTTATTAATGAAATCAGTTCTAATCTTACATCTCCGGTGTTACTATATGCAAACGATGTGAAAATTTATAATCACATACCTAATCAAAATGACAGTCGTCAGCTTCAGAAAGATATAGACGTTTTTGCAGTTTGGTGCTTGAGGAATTAACTTACAGTTAATATTAATAAATGTTGTGTCGTATCGTATTCACGCAGTAATACACCTAAACATTTTAATTATAGTATATCGAATAAATTGTTAAATAGAGTTACCGAGTTTAAAAATCTTGGAGTATTTTTCGACAGTAGACTTACGTTCAATAATCACATTATGTTAATTTCAAAACATTGCTACAAAATGTTAAGTTTTATTACACGTAACAGTAAAATGTTCGTTAGTTTGTCGACGCTATTAATTTTATACAATTCTTTTATAATTAGCAAGATTAATTACTGCTCTGT
This sequence comes from Abscondita cerata, assembly GCA_030710515.1. Taxonomy (NCBI): domain Eukaryota; kingdom Metazoa; phylum Arthropoda; class Insecta; order Coleoptera; family Lampyridae; genus Abscondita; species Abscondita cerata. The sequence continues at coordinate 105,123 of JALBCR010004308.1, read as the reverse complement.
TGTATGGTCACCTCTGTATAATAAATATGTTTACACCTTAGAACATGTTCAGAAGAAGTTTTTAAAATATTGTTACTTTTTTAAATATAGTAAGTATTGTGATTTTGGGGTTTCATACAATGACTTGTTACATGAATTTAATTTTATCTCGAATCAAAATAAGCATAAAATAATTTCCGTTTGTTATTTATTTAAACTGATTCATAATTACGTCGATGATATATGTTTAATTAATCAGGTGAATTATCACGTACCTAGAATAGCTTCAAGAAATTGGATAATCTTTACATATCCAACACCTTCAACAAATCATTTCAGCAATTTGCCTATGTATAGAATGTTTCAAACTTATAAACAATTTCAGGATAACGTTGATATTTTTATTTTCGATTTAAAAGCTTTTGAGGCTAAATGTGATGAATGTGTTCAAAAACATTTATTAACTAATTGAGGTTTCATATTATTTAAAGTGATACTATCTATGTTTAGTTATTATTTTATATCTCATTTGCTGGTTTTTCTGTTTTTATTTTGTATACATATGTGTTCTTATCACCTAAAAATTTTACAATAAGTTATGTTCCTCTGTAATTGGCCGTTGAGTGAATAAATTACAATTACAATTACAATTAACTACATCCTACAGAATGACATGTATAAAATATTTATAATTAGATATTTTTCCTAAGATTATTATCTTCCGGGTTAAGCTGTGTTCGTCCTTCTTTCCTACGTTCTCTGCTTGACGTTTCGCTAACCATGCTGTTAGCTTCTTCAGAAGTTACTCTAAAGACTGATGTTGTTGTCTTCTGCTCCTCGTTATATACCTATGTTCCGTTACGGTTGGTTGATGTCGATCAGTGACGGGTGGTTGGTTTTCGATGGTTGGTTGATCTTCTGTTTGGTATCGACTAATTTTGTGGCGAGATTTGTTTTCTTTGTTTTTGTGAAGAGTTAGTTTCCACGTGTTGCTTAATCGGTAACCATCTTCTCGATTGAAGTTGTTTTTATTTTTCATAATTTCTAAGGATTCTCTGATTATCCTTGGATAGTAGTTGTTAGTCCTTGATAGAACTTTAGCTTCCTCGAAGTTGATGATGTGTTTTCCTTTTTCGTGTAGATGTTCTGCGATTGCTGATTTATCTACCGCTCTGGACTTGGCGCCTCGGTGATGTTCTTTTAATCTACATTTTATGTTGCGTCCGGTTTGACCAATGTAGACCTTTCCACATGAACAATCAATTTGGTAGACCCCTTTTGTTGAGAGTTTGGGCAGGTTATCTTTATTAGAAGGTAGTAGTTGCTGGATTTTTCTAACCGTTCCAAACCTGACACCGATATTCTTCTTCTCCAATGATTTTCTTAATTTGTCAGTTACTCCAGCAATGAATGGCAAACGAGCGTAGGTGGCGACCTGTTACTTCTCTTTTTCGGATTTCCTGCGACAGGCGGCTCTTATTTCTTTTCTGGTATAGCCGTTCTTCATTAGGGCTTGTTGGACGTGTCGAAGTTCTTCTGCCTTGTGAACCTCGTCAGGAATCTTGTTAGCTCTATGCAATAAAGTTTTGATTAGAGACCGCTTTTGCTGTGGATGATGGTGTGATGTGGCATGGAGGTATCGGTCGGTGTGTGTTTTTTACGATATACACTATGAGCCAACTTGTTGTTATCCCCTTGTTTCACTAGAACATCCAGGAAGGGAAGCTCCTTATTCTCTTCTGTCTCCATAGTAAACTTGATCTTTTCGTGCTGAGTGTTGAGGTGGTTAAGAAATACAGTAAGTGCTTCTTTCCCATGAGGCCATATGACAAAGGTATCGTCCACGTATCTGAACCAGCATTTTGGTTTCTGTTTGCTGGATTGAATGGTTTCTTGCTCGAATGCTTCCATAAAGATATTTGCAATAACCGGTGATAATGGTGATCCCATGGCTGCACCTGATTTTTGTTCGTAGAAATCTCCGTTCCATACAAAGTAAGTGTTGTTCTGAAGAAGCTAACAGCATGGTTATCGAAACGTCAAGCAGAGAACGTAAGAAAGAAGGACGAACACGGCTCAACCCGGAAGATAATAATCTTAGTGACAACAGCCGCGAAAGCTTACATTCATACATTAGACATTTTTTTGTAAACAAAGTTTATAACTATAAACAAAAACATTCCATTTTTTCTTACAACCGTTCGAAAGAAAGACAGATTCAATAGCTATTGTTTTTCGTTGAGCAGTGACAACTACTTTCCCAAACATTAAAATTTTCACTAAAATAAAAAAACAACGTCTAGTTTTAAATCTCCACCCCAGAAATGTCATTCTGTGTATGTGGGTAAAGTCCCACTTCAACACAATTTACTTTCACATGACGTCTTAATTGTTTTTTAATTGATATTTTGTTACTAATAATAATATAAAGGATATTAAAAAACTGCATGAAATTAGGCAATACTGCGTCATTCTTGATTCAATTGGGTGTTACAATTTTTCTCAAAAATTAATAAATTAAAGTTTGTTGAAACTGTTAAAATAAAGAAAATCTAGATAACCGTTTTCGAGAAACTACTCTTAGAAATTCAAACAATCATTTTCCCTTTGAAACAAATTTGTGACGTGGGTAACCGTCGATGTCCTGCTGTTTGTGTGATTGCCACTACTATATCTATTTACGTTGATGAAAGTTTTTCACACCTGTAGTTGATAGTCACTTGAAAGAAGTCGACTCTATGAGCGAAAAAATGTGGCGTACATCTTTTATGACTTTATGGCGTTACGATCCGTTAAATACAGGGTGGGGCACTATCAACGAATTATTCTATAGCATTAAAACGACAAATAATGTTAAAAATTTTATGGCATACATATGTGAAGATTATTTGAAACCACATTTTAAAAATACTTTGGATTGTACAGGGTGCTCTAGAAACACGTACCATATCAAAGTTGGATTATTTTAAATAGATTACTCTGTATTTTTTTCTATTTTTAATTGTACGATAAAAAATAATGTATGTTCTTTAACATGTCTCTATACCTAATTAGTTCCGTTTCTGAGATAAATCGATTTTACCTGATTTGCAGACCTTCCAAAAAAATGCAATAACTTCAAGATAAATAAGAACAAGCCACTTTGGTTTACACCAACTTACTAAGAAACTTCAACATTTCTTTTGCAATATTTACTATTATGCTATGATGTACAGGGTGTTTTTAATACTACCGCATAACACTAACGACTGAAACTTAAATAACTTGTTTAACTTAAATAGAACACCTTACATTTCTGTAGCCTGTTGAAAGCTAGAACTAATTACCTTTTAGTCGGTATTAGGGTTACCAACCCCTAACCCTGATAGTTTTTGAGATATTCAAAAATTTGATAGTTTAACAATTTACTATGTACTGGAGTCTAAGTTACCTGTGAAATATCCGCAATATGTACATTATCTTGCAACTTTCAGTTTTAAATATTTACCTTAAAAATATTTATTTTTTTTCAGAAAAAATAAACAGAAATGTGCTTATGACTAGTATCCCAGACTCTAAGAGTCAGTCGAATTACGCACACCGGTCACAATTTAATGATGTTTAACACAGCATCCGTTATTTGGTACATAAAAAATCGATCATACTGTAAACATCAACAAACTTTAACCTGTTAACTAAGAATGTAATACGAGGGCATTTCAAAAAGTAAAGATACACCGTTTGCTAGAGAAAAAGAAAAGTTTTGGCGAGCAAGTTGGCAACACAGGTGTTAAGCTTGAACCGTTAGCTGTCTTCTCGCGATCGTTCGGCATTTCAACGTTGATTCTGGTTGAAGTAGGTAGTGTTTAAAATAGCTGCGCTGATTTAGAATCCCGCCAAATCCGAAGTGCGCTCCGTCATACGCTTTCTTCATGCAAAAGGTCAGCGACCAGCGGATATTCACGAACAATTTGTTTCTGTTTATGGAAACGTTATGAAGCAACAAAATGGTGTTGTCATTTCTCTGAAAGTAGGACCGATGTTCATGACGAACAAACAGCAGGTCAGTATTGAACCATCCGCTATACAGCTCGGACCTTGCGCCCAGCGAATTCCGTTTATTCCGTTACCTGAAGTCACATCTTGATAGAAAATCATTCCACGACAATGATAAGATCAAAAATGAAGTTGAAATGCGGTTCCGACAACAGGCGGCAACTTTCTATGACTGTGAGATACAAAAGCTTGGGCACCGAGTTAACAAATGTTTGGATAACGGGGGTGATTATGTCGAAAAATAATAAATAATCCAGTTAATAAGATGTAACTGACAATTTACTAATGTTTAACAACAGCAACCATTATTTGGTACTTCAAAATCAAATATACTGTAAACATCGACAAACTTTAACTTGTTAACTAAGAATGTAATACAAATCGCTCTAATAGTAGTACGATAATTTCGAAAACCATTATTTTTAGAATTTTTTCAACAAAGTTACCAATGTTTACAGTGTCATCGATTTTTGGTGAAACTAATAACGGTTGCTGTTGTTTGTGACAGGTGGGCGTGATTCGACTGACTCTTAGAGACCAGCATAAGTCATGAGCACATTTCTGTTATATTGTTCTAAAAAAAATTTTTTTAAGGTTAATATTTAAAGCTGGATTGGCCTATACATTAAAAATGTATGCAAGATAATGTTTTTTTTACTGATATCTCACAAGTAACTTAAATTCCAGTAAATTGCTAATTGTTAAACTAGCAAATTTTAAAATATTTTGAAAACTATCAGAGTTAGGGGTTGGTAACTCTGATACCGATTGAAAGGTAACTAATTCCTGATTTCAACAGGCTACAGAAACGCAGGATGTTCTATTTAAGTTAAGCATGTTATTTAAGTTTTAACTAGTTAGCATTATGCGGTAGTATTTAAAACACTCTGTACATCATAACATAATAATAAAAATTGCAAAAGGGAATGTTAAACGTTCTTAGTAAGGTGATGTAAAGCAAAATTGCTTGTTCTTATTAATTTTCAAGTTATTGCATTTTTTGGAGGGTCTCCAAATCAGGTAAAATCGATTTATCTCAGAAACGGATGTAAGTTGGTATAGAGACATGTTAAAGAACATACATTATTTTTTATCCTACAATTCAAAAATAGAAAAAAATACAAAGTGTTCCATTTAAAATAACCAAACTTTGATATAGTACGTGTTTCTGGACCACCCTGTATATTAAAAATTATTTTTAAAATGTGATTTCAAATAATTTCTATATATGTATACCTTAAGATTTCTTACATTATTTGTCGTTTTAGTGCTACAGAATAATTCGTTGGTAGTGCCCCACCCTGTATAAATTAGTTGAACTTCAAGAAACTTTTTTGGGTACAAATAATGCAATTTATAACTTTTAGTACCACTTATAAGATATATTATAATGATTAGAATACGAAGACGTACAAAACGGAAGTGAAACGGAAAAATTGATACGAGTATAAATGTAAAAATGCGTAAAATATACATTGCATAAATCTAATAAATCTAAAACGATGGAAAACACCAAATTGTCATTGATAGGATAAAAACACCTTAAAATTTAATGAAAGTGAATTTAGAACTTTGCGACAAAATATTACACAGAATTTATGTAATACTATATGTGATTGGTTATTGCTTATAAAAGTTCTTAGGGTTTATAATTTATAGACTACTTCTGATAAAAAATACAAAAAAGAACACTGAAAAATCCATTAAAAGGTTTTTTTAAAGGTGTTTAGTAATTAACTTTTTTAGGAAAATTATACTTGAATAAAACCGTATAATAGGCGTTTTTAGTTGTCCACGTAAGGCGACTAAGCATTTAATTTTTAAACTGTATAAAATAGTAATTGTATTACCAGTGACCAAACACATAATTTTTTGTAACTTGTGTGGTATTATTATCACATTTGTTTTATATTTCGTGCGACACAATATTTTTTCTAATTTTGAAAATAAAATTTCTTTAATTCCAATTCTAATTCTAATAGAACATGACCGATATTACCATGGGTTTCTATTACCAAAACAAATGTCAAAACAATCTGACTAGTAGCGAATAATATTTGATGAATCATTTTAACACCTTTTTTGATTATATATTTTAAATTTAAAAAAAAACTTTATAATCAAAAACAACTCTCTCTTGTCATAACAAAACATTTTACCATATTACAACATTGGGTCTTTCACAACAAAACTGATTATATTATGTGCGTATAAGCAATTAAATAAATATTTAATTATACTATTTATAACCAAAAATTTTAAAAATAGCAAACAAACAGCAAAAATCACTCGACAGCTGTTTCGACCTTTTGGAACTCTTCAGGAATGATAGAACTCGAGTGTCAGTTTACTGTTGAACAAATACGCGCTTTTCTGTCAAAGGTGCTGTAATAACAAAGTATGTAAATTTTAAACTTATCATGCAAATATTTATCATACATTTTTACTTTTCGTCATTAGATACAAAACATAGATCCTTTTGAAACACCGCTAACAAATTTTATTCGAAAAATGTTCAATTAAGTTTTTAATTGTTTAAAAATTAGACAAAATCTTGTATGTATCGCCAATGTTAGTTTTTATAACTGTAAAATACGTTCTATAATTACTCTTCGCTACGCTGCTTTGGGTCAATATTTACAATTTTAAATTAACTAAATTAAGTGGTCACGTACAAAATCAACTGAAAATTGGCGGATGGTACTTTTCAAGAAAATAGGTAGTGCAATACTCTTTCTAGCAATCTGGTGCTATCGCAATACTAATATATCACAGATAGTAACAGCAGTTATTCAAAAAGCGTTATGCTAACAAATGTTGTTAATTTAAAACCGAATTAAAATTGTCTGCGGTAAGTCACCCAAAAAATGTGTACAATACCAAACAACACCAAGAGCTGTTTGATCTTTTTGAGACTCCTCAGTAGGGATGCGCTTGTCGGCTAAACCCTAAAGAAGATAATTTATACCAAGTTTATAATTAATCAGGCAGCTTTACAAACCACTGTTAAAGAAAATTGTGCTTTTTATCATTTGTCACGTAATAACTTAAACAAATATAAGCTTCTTGGGTACTTTTCACTCAATCAAAACGGTATTGATATGTTTATTATCAAAGTAACGATTTTTTTTTTAAATATAGAAGTTAAAACAAAACCGTTCAGTTACTTATATTATACAAAGGTAAAGACTAATTTATATACAGTAAAACCTCTATTTTCGGCCACCACTTAAAAGCAGCCACCTCTAAAACCGGCCAAGTTTTCCAAGTCAAAAACCTATTATACGGAAATATCCATATTAATGACCTTCCTAATAGCAACCACCTCTTGGTAACGGCCACGGCCACTTATTTGTAAACTTTCTTGGAAAAATACATGTAATTCTACCTCTCATTTCCGGCCATTCTTAAGTAAAGTCATTAGTAGACAATAGCTTAGCGTTCAAGTTGTGCATAATATATAATTGTTTCATTATGTGAGGCTTAAGTAATTACCGGCATTTAAGAACGGATTTAAATAATTGTTTGAATTACAATAGACAGTCATTACAGAGAAAGTGCAATTAAAAAGCTCATTAAGCTCACCCCAAAAATCATATTTTGCGTACATAGTTTGAGTTAGTATGTTCAACAGTGCTATTACATATAGACGTACAGAAAAATTACAATGTCGCTAAAAAGGAAACGTTTGTCTCTTAAAGAGAAAATTGATATAATTGTGGAAAGTGAAAAGTTCAATACCAGTGCTAGAAAATTAGCTGAAAAATTTAGTGTTGGAAGAACACAAGTTACGATATTTTAAAAAACAAATGTGATTTAAAAAAGCTATTTGAAGAAGGTTTCAATGCAGATCGGAAGAGAAAATTTTCTAGAACTGAAGGTTTAGAAATTGACGTAGTAGTTTACAATTGATTTTGTAAAGCTAGGAATAAAAATATCCTTACATCTCAATCTTTAATAAAAGAGAAAGCATTGGAAATCGCGGAAAATTTAAAAATGACGGATTTTAAAGCTTCAAATAGATGGGTTGGGAATTTTTGTGAAAGACATAACATAACCTTTAAAACAATTTGCGGGGAGTCAGTTGATATTAACTTGGACACTGTTGAAGCTTGGAAACCAAAGCTGTCAGTAATATTGAAGGAGTATTCACCCAAAAATGTGTAAAATGCTGACGAGACCAAACTTTTTTACCTTGCAATACCAAACAAAACGTTCTCTTTAAAAAACGATAAATATAGTGGCAAAAAAACTGCAAAACAAAGATTGACAATTTATATTGTACAAATATGGAAGGTGATAAGGAAAATCCGTTAATCATTGGAAAAAGTAAACACCCAAGATGCTTTAAAGGCTCTCATGTCAACAAATTGCCCTTAGAATGAGTATCTAATAAAAATGCTTGGATGACGGTAGAGATTATGACTTCATGGGTAAAAAAGCTTAATAAAAAATGAAAAAAAAAATAGAAAAGTCTTATTATTTCTAGATAATGCCACGTCTCATCCCAAAGTGACTCTTGAAAATGTGGACATTGTTTTTCTACCGTCAAACACCACATCTCATTGCCAGCCACTGGATCTAGGAATTATCCAAAACTTTAAAATGAAGTTTTTAATTAAAAGGCTGCTAACATTCACAAATACCGAACGTCCTTTTGAAGATGCGGAAAAAAGTATCAATTTAACCCGCGCTTTAGTTTGAATATCAGTAGCCTAGAGAAACGTTTCGCCTATTATAATTGCTAAATGTTTTGCAAAAACAAGATTTTCGGAAAAGATCCTGCAAGAAGATATCGATGAACAAGACAAAATTCCACTAGCTCAGGTTTTTCCTGTATTACTAGAAGGTAATCAACGTGTAAGCCTTGAAAATTATGCACCTATTGATTGTGATATTTTGAAAGCCCCAATGTAAGTATCAATACACATAAAATCGTGGCCCGGTTTGTCTGTCTGTCTGTCTGTCTGTTCGTCTTCTCCTCCGAAACCACTAAACCGATTTCGGAGATCGATACGTCAAATTGTTCAGGAGGTCCAGGCGCTGATCTTAGGCGGGGTGTTGACCTGACCTTTGACCTGGAGCGGTAACCGTATGTCTTTAATTTTAGGTTTGTTTAAATTAGGCCCATTTTCAAATCGGTTTGGTTACTAGTTCAAGATATAATCAGTGAATTAGACTATAGTGAAAGCTGTGATTTGAAGAATAAAAGTGGTGCAGAAAAATCCGAAGTTTTTACGTCAAACATTAAAGATATGGGGAAATTGTGTGAAAAACTAAGAGTTTTCTATTTTCTAATGATAAGAGTGAGCTAGCGGTAGAAGTACTTCAAATTTTATCAAAATGTGAATCTTATGTTTTACAAACTAAACTTTAAAATGTAAAACAAACCTCAATACAAAATACTTCACAAACATGTAATTTAATGGTATGTATATGTATATAATTAATTATTGTAATAGGTTTAACGAGCAATTAGAAAATAAGTACATATGTATTATGTAAATGTATGTATAGTTATTTTTTAATGCAGATATATAGTACCCTATAGCGAACCGTATTATGTTCCATACTTAAAAGATTTTAATAAACAACGCATAGAAATAATTTTTTTCCTCCCAATAACGGCCACCTCCATATACCGGTCAGTTTTGCAGCAAATTTTAGTGACCGCTATTTAGAGGTTTTACTGTACAATCCAAGCAAACAGAACTGGATACAGAATTATATGCTTGATAATGTTAACAAAAACTTTGTACCTGCAGAATTGAACATCAAATGAAAGTGAACTAAAGAAAAATAAATTTTCATTCAAAAATAATAAATAAGGAGATTATATTGTAACCATGATTTGTAAAGCAGAAAAAAATACATTTGTTTATTATTTTTATTCTAGTTAGTTTTGTACTCCATCCGATTGGGAAAACACGTCTTCATTCGCAACTCGTTTTTTGATAAATATTGTTGATTAATGAACCTTTGAGGGAGTACCTAATGTGAAAGCTTTTTCCTTCAAGCAATAATGAAACTGTCAGTTTGCAAATAACAAATCACTTGCCAAACTTGACAAATTTCAATGTCATTGATTGCATAAGTGTGATCAGGTGTTAGGTAACTGTACCACTGATTGGGTGAGAATTGTTAACGGTTTGTTAATTTATGCAACCGGGTGAAAATAATGAAAAGTAAATTTAGCCATAAACAAATATTGTATGTAATTCTTTGGTAATTTTTTTTATTCACTCATTGCTCACTTAAGTTGAAAATCGAAATCAAACTTACTCATTTGTTACATATTTAGTTTTGAGCTAAAATTTGATCAAATTTTGGAAAGCACACGTTTATTATTTACTGTGGGTATTAACTAATAGTGTGACTTGACTTTTTGTTAAAGTAAAATAAATAAATAAATGAAGTAACTTATCAATGTATGTAAACATCCCCATCTAAATAAAACTTTGTTTTGATAAAATTATTTCTTTCTCAAGAAATTAACGCATTTAAATGAATTCCTTTCTAATTTTTTTGGTAAACATTTTAAATCATTTTACATTATTATTTGTTAGATGTTGATTGAGATCACGTTTGAAATGTCAATAAAGAGTCTTTTCCAACAAAATTAAAAAAAATATATATTTATCTACTAAAGCACAATAACTAAATTAGCGTGTTTAATTTTGACATTTATTTCGATCAGTACGTGCTTTTTATTACAAAAAAAATGAGAAAAAAACTAGAGAAAAACAAATGAACATACTTAAACATAAAATATTTTCATAATTTTTTGTGTAAATAACATTCTAAACCAATAAATGTCAGGAAACGGTAATGTCAATGTAACTTATGTCAAAAGAATTGTTTAAAGAAAAGTTGTAGATGATTTTCAACTATTTTTCTTACTTTACTTTTTGTTGTGAAACAAGTGATTAGAGTAACTGTAAAATTGTCGTATAAAAGATATATATTATTAAACTATAAACGAAGTTTATTTAAATAAACAAATGATGCGTCACAGGACTTTACATTGTAATCGACAGTAATAAACTAGTGAACAAGCAGAAAATATCTTTCAAGAACGGAAAAATATATTTTTTGGTGTAATCCAATTTTTCAAAATTTTTAAACGTGATTTATTTAACTTTAATATTATATAAAAGTATATTTTAAATTTTATATTTGAAATATTGTATCAAAAGGTCTCTGGCAATTAGAATTTAAATGTATAAAAATTAATTTTTTTGGATTTACTATTTTAAATAATAAATTAACGTATTTCTTTCTTCTGGCATAATTCAAACATATTATCGAATTATATTTTTACTAAAATTTTGTAAAATTTTATTTATTAACCGAATTGATTTTCATTTATTAAGCGGTTAATTTGTTACCTAGTAATCTTTTTTCGGTTTCTAATTAGGGTTCGATTCCGATTGCAGTATTTTTTCATTAACTTTATTATCATTATAATACAATTTTGTAGAGCGAATTTAACATTTTTAAAGATTAACATATTTTTTAAAAATTGTATTAATAATAAAATCGATTAAAATTGTATTAATCGGGATCGAACGCTAATTTTTTGTCGAATTATAACTTATGCAAGAACCTGAAGGTCGTAACAAAAACGTAGTGGAGAAGAGGGAAACGGTAATAAAGAAAAAGTAACACAGGGCTGTCGTCGTATTTAACCACTGATTTAACTTAAATTTAGAAAGCGCGGACATGAATAAACGTTTATGATGTTAGTGGTAAATGCTATGGTTTCCTGATTATATTGTAACCATTGTTGAGAAACAGGAAAAATTTAAAATTGGTACCGAGTACTTTGTATTTTTTAAGTTGATGTTAGTTTTCTCGTTCGTAAGGTAGATTTGATGAAATTTTGCAATACATAACATAACTGGTTCTTTGACAAATAATGTTCATCAATATGTACCTTTGAGGGAATACTACTTTGTCAGGGTAATAATGAAACTGTCAGCTTGCAAATGACAAATAAACTTGACCAATTTTAATATTACTCATGTTTTTAAAAGATACACAGGGTGTTAATTATATAACTCTAGGATGTTATTTTGTACGTATACAGAGGAATATTATAAACCAAATGTGATTTGTATCATTTCCAGTGACGTGCCGAGAAGTAGCTTCCGAATTTGCTTTAGTAATTAAGACCACATAAAATTTGTCTCTTGAGATTTTTTACTTAGACTGACCCTTTCCATAAAATGGAAAAAATAAAACCATGCTTAACATCATTTATAATACTGTATTGATTCGAAAAATAACAAAAAGTGAGAGTGCTATGTATGCTATGTTATGAAAATAATAAAATAACTAAAATGTACTAAACTTATAATAATTGCTAAAAAAATTGGTATTAGCATTTTTTTTCAATAGTGAACTTCGGGCGTTACTTTTGATGTGCACGCCACTGGTAAAATAATAAAAACCACTTTTGATAAAGAGGTTTAAAACATTCCTGTGTATACGTTAAAAACATCGTACTAAATTGCGCCTTCTAGTTATTTTCAAACAAAGTTTTTTAAAAAATTACTTTAACACCTCGTATAATAAAAATAAAGCAGTTTAAGACTTAACAAAGTCTTAAAATTGAGTAAGTAACAACATTCTGAAATTTGGCCGCATACTTAATTAGCACCATGCATATCCGATTGCACAATCAAATCTGTTGTTAGGTAACTGTACCCCTGATTGGTTAAAATTTAAATTTTAAGTTCGCTGATTGGCTAAGAATTGTTAACGGTTTGTTAACGACTATTTACGAGTTATGCAAAACGGGCAATAATATTTAGTAAATTCATAACTTAAAATAATGAACTTTTTAGTAATTTTTTGTTTATTCACTCATTGCTTACTTCAGTTTAAGAAGCAAAATCAAACTAAACTCCCTTAATAATACATAAAAAAATATTTATTTTAATTCCCTCTTTAGTTTTGGGCCATTTGATCAAATTTTGTAGAACGCATTATTTACTGTAGGTGTTAATTTGTCCCGCTTTTCGTTGAATTAAAATAAATATATAAGGTAGCTTATCAATGTATTCCCGTCTAACTAAAATTCTATTTTGATAAAAATTTTTGTTTATATTTTAAATAATTTTGCATTCTGTTAGGGTTGATTGAGATCACATGTTTAATTTTGACACTTATTTTAATCAAATATTTTTAGTACGTATGATTTTCATTACAACAAAAAAAATGGGGAAAAACAAAGAGAAACAAAAAAACCTACTTAAACAAAAAATGTTTTTTAAAATTTTTTATCTAAATATAATATTCTAACGCAATAAATGTCAGGTAAATAATGCATAACGATAATTTAGATAATTGGTCAACAAAATTATTTAAACAAAAGTTGTAGATAATATAATTAACAACTATTTCTCTTGCTTCACTTGTAGTTGTGAAACTAATATTTTTGAAGTGATTAGAGACTATCGTATAAAAGAAGTATATTATGAAGCTATAAACGGATTTCATTTAAATAAACAAGTGAAACGTCACAGAACTCTACATTGTAACCGACACTAATAAACTTATGAACAAGATTTATTTCACTTTAGTGTTATATAAAAAATATATTTCAAACATTACAGTTGAAATAAAATTTAAAATATTGTATCAAAATTGTCTCTGGCAATTATAATTCAATTTAAAAAAAATATTAAACAGTTACACAAAAATTCGGTTACTTTAACCGCAAGTTGAAAACAATTCTTGTTACATTTGAATTATTTTATGCACCTGCCCATTTATATGATGTATCATCTTTATAAATGTATTTTATTCTAAAAATTTTCTGTATATTAAATTTTCCTAAAAGTGATTTGAGGCAGGAAAATAGACCCGTCACTAAAAAGTCATGTTAAAAGTTATCATTATTGGTTGTGTTAGTTGTCAGAAGAGAAATTGAGATGGTTAAAAATATACTATTGTCATAACAAACATTACGTTCATAATTAACTCAGCACTAGATTTTTTATTTTCATTGAAATTAACAGTATATTATACAGCAAGGTAGAGAAAATTTTCTTTCTCTACGTTTGTACGACTAGCTTAGAAACTTTAACAAAAATTTTAACGGGAAATAACTTAAATAACAAACAGCCATAAAAATCTGGCAGTCATGACACGTAATTCTTGTAACATTGCAATTAACTAATTAATAATGAAAAATTATTGACCACTAGGAGGAAAAAGCAGCATTACAACTCAAAACTAAGATAATAATTAAAATAAGATTCTAGGCCAGTCGTGAAAGAATATGAGGTTTATAGAAGTAGTAATATTTAATCCTGTTTGAATTTTTAATTGCCAAAACCGTAAAATTGATTAATAATAAAGACGGGTTTACTTAGTAAAAAGAACATGATAGAATTAAGTGCCTTGATGAAGTTTAATTTATAAATAAAAAACTTAAAGAATTATGAATTATCATCGAAGCGTCGCGACGGAAATTATTAATTGTAACCCAATATTATTTATAATACACCTTTTTAGCACCATAACGAATAAATTGTTAACAAAAATAAGGGTAATTAATACCTGAATGGTCAGTAATGGATCGCGTTGCGGACGGCGGAGTGTGTGCGGGGGTGTGGGCATGATGATCATGTGAATGAGGTAATGCACCATACAGTGCGGTAAAGTCCTCAGCAGATGATCCACTAGTATTGCACTTTCTCGGCGCCCCCTTATCACCATTAGAACCACCGCTCATAAGATGTCCGTGATGATCATCTAATAATCCCGAAACTCCTAGCAAATTACCAACTCCGACAAGATTCGGTCTTAAATCGTCCATCATGGATTTTTGTGGACAAGCGTTAAAGTTTAATTGTCGGCTAAATATTGCCGGAAATATGTTAAATTGTTGATGAGAAACTTCGTCGGATGCGTGGGCTGACGAAGCGCCCAACGCCCCCACACCTTTGAAATCCAACTTGAGGCTGTTTTAAACTATTATTAAAAAAATCATTTTTTATCACTTTTTTTAAAGTCCGTTAAAAGTTAAAATTACGCAAAAAAATTTAAAACAACGCTTAGAGTCACCGCGTTTGTTAGTTTATCTTGAACCGTAACAAAAAATTCAATAAAGTGTTCGCTATTAGGTTCAAGTTAACTGAATTGATGTTCAGCGAAAACTTCATATTAAATTAAAAAAAGTTTTTGAATTCATGAAAGCACAGCACAATTCAAGTAGCAGCAGCACCTGTTCTTTATTAAAACTCAATCACAAACAATTGGCTGGAGCTTGATATAGTTAATATCTGTGACTGATTCAATTAAATTTTGGAGCACAGTTAACTCTGATCCCAATATGACTAGCTTATGCCTAAGCCAAACGGCAAGTGACTATAACAACATTAAATCGTGATAGTGTTGTTCTGTTATCTGCTGGTTTGAACCAGACCTTTACAGACAATCGCAAAAACTTCTCATCTATTTTAAGACTCGCAAAAGCTCGGCGAGCTTTAAAAGACGTACGTCTTTGTTTATACCATCCGCAAGTAAATGAGGGGTAGTTTTCGTAGACGAATCAGAATGTACGCGTGCTTTATTCTGAATTGTGATTGGTAAGTTCGGGAAAACAACCCCTTAGCAACTCCAATGAAAACGAATTACTGTCAAAATGGTGGATTTACCCTCAAGCTGCAACTTCGATTTTTATATTTTGACACAGAACCTTGTTCGTTTTTCATACTGAAGTGTTGTGTTCTTTAACTGAAGGATGTTTACTGAAACGGATAGTTTTTTTTCTAAATTATAAAAAAAAATCCTTTTTACTCACTAGTTTTGTTTGCTTGATAATATTTTTTTTTAAATTCAGATAAAATTGGCACAAAAATAATTACAGTTTCCTATTAATATAATTAAACTATGCTCACACCATAGTTTAAATTATAATTTTTATATGTTCGCATCATTTCCATTTTATAACTAATAACATTTTTATAAAAAAAAATGTATTCCATTTCAAAACGTTTAAATAGGTACATTAAATTTTAATTAAAATTCATTTTTATTCTACCAAATAAACAACTGAAATTGATTTAGTATTTTAAAAGCTCATAAATAATTGTTGTACCCTAGTACCTACATTTTTGTTCGTAACGTAACAAAGGATTGCAACTTATTGTTTTGTTAGTTTCTTTGTTTTATTTATAAAACTCCTATGTCAGTTTTTGCTTTATCGTTGAATCTCTTGGAGACTAAATCGAAGTAGTTACACTAATTGAACTAATTAGTAAAGTGACTTTGAAGTTTATCTCCCTTAAATGGAGTACACTTTATGTTTGAACCGTTACTTGGATTTAATGAAAAATACAAAAATGCTTGTAAACTTTAATTGACTTACTGCAAATAAAGGAAGCTTTGAAAAAATTAGATTAATATAACATTATATAATTAAATGTTTTAGTCCATAGATTGATTAGTAATCTAATTGTATCCAAGATATATTGGTAGTCACGTGGTTTTTTAAAATTTCAAATTTGTTTTACTGCATCATTTGACCTAAATATGTAAAAAGATCGTAGAAAATTTGATAATATTTGGTGGAATTGTTTGTTACCGTACTAACAACATGAATGCGTGCATTTGACGTCATAATTAATAATGACTAAAGTCAAAGCAATAATTGCACATACCGTGTAATTACTAGGTGGATAACCCCATCAATAATAGTGTCGCTTTTGTAAAGATGCTTTAAAGTTTTTAAAATTTTAACTAAATATTAAACTGTGTTGCGGTTTTTAATGGTATATTATGTAACAACGTGTTTTATACATTGTTTTATGCACTCAAGTTTATGCTAGGTACAATTATACAGAGTGTATCTAAATAACACTGAAAAATTTTAAGGGGTGATTCTGTGATAAAAATTAAGGTGGGTGTTTGGTATAAAATTTTTTGAAAAACCTTAAATTTTTTTTGGTTAAAAATTTTCCTTTTAAAAAAACATAACCAAAAATCTCAATTCATTTACTAACTTTTTTTATTTCTAGGGTAAGTCTGGGAGAGATGCCCAACAATTTAGAA
Organism: Abscondita cerata; assembly: GCA_030710515.1. Taxonomy (NCBI): domain Eukaryota; kingdom Metazoa; phylum Arthropoda; class Insecta; order Coleoptera; family Lampyridae; genus Abscondita; species Abscondita cerata. The sequence goes on along the minus strand of JALBCR010004308.1, from coordinate 88,044 downwards.
AAAAATTACTAAAAAGTTTATTATTTTAAGTTATTAGTTCACTAAATATTATTGCCCGTTTTGCAGAACTCGTAATTAGTCATTAACAAACCGTTAACAATTCTTAGTCAATCAGCGAACTTAAAATTTAAATTTTAACCAATCAGGGGTACAGTTACCTAACAACAGATTTGACTATTGATTGTGTAATCGATTATGCGTGGTGCTAATTAAGTATGCGGTTAAACTTCAGGATGTTGTTACTTACTCAATTTTAAGACTTTCTTAAGTGTTAAACAGCTTTATTTTTATTATACGACGTGTTAAAGTAATTTTTAGTGAAAGTTTTTAACGTATAAAGTCTGTCCAGAAACGAAGCGAAGTAATAAATCAACATGTTTAACAGATTCCAATGGCGTACCGATGTACCTAAACTTGCTCAATTTAGTAGAGTTTTTTCAACATGGCGGACCCCTGTAATGTCCCCTTAAGTACTTGTGATAATAAACTGTTGAGAATTATTTTCTTAAAGATTGTCCAGAAACGAAGCGAAGTAATAAATCAGATCCCAATGGCGTACCGATGTATTGATACTTTTTCGAAAAGGGGGTTAAAAATGTAGAAGATGTGTAACCTTTCATCATTAATTAATTATTTTGACACATTTCATCTTATTAAATGTTCAAATTGACCTCCACCTATTTCCATGCAATTGTATAAACTACTGACTGTAATAAACTGAAATTTGACACATGGGTTTGTCTAACATTTCGGTTTATTATAGTCACTAGTTTTTGAGGTACTTATTCTAAAAAAAATTTAATTTTTCTTTAAGTTTACCACCCTGTAACTTTTTAACGAAGCTTTCCTGATAAAAACTTTATATGAAAAACCCAATTTAAAATAGGTAAATAAAAGGAGTGCACCTTCCTTATTCGATTTAATTATAACAAACACATTACCATGGTTTGAATACCCTAGGGTATCATTTTCAAATATGGTTGAATATGTACAAGTAACACGATTAAGTGAAGTAATCAGGTAAAATCTGCTGTTACTTACCGAAGAACTTAAAAAACTATTAAATTTAAATTAAGTTAAAATTTTAGTAACATTACTTTAAAATTTTATCAAATAATACGTGGGTTTATTTTTGGCTACTACTACTGAATCACCTTGTTTATCAGAAATTACTAATATCATTATCGATTAAATTTTTAGGAATTTTAACTAATTAATTACTAATAATTGAACTAGAAAGTATGTACTGTATTTGGAATGACATGTTAATAGATTTTAATGTGTTCTTAATAATATAATTAGGGGAGAAATATGGCATGTAATTGTAACGATAGCCTAACTAATGATTATTGTCGTATCATATCGGTATATCATAAGGTGTACTTACGCTGCAGTATTGAGTTTTGTTGGAATGGCATCGAGTCCTGAATTTATTCCAAGGAAACGCGCTTTCTGCCAACGAAAATACTATTGTGCTCAATGTGGACAAGTATTTGAAATGCGATAATTTGTTGAAAACAGTTCAAGAGACAGTTGATATGTGTTCACATATGACTGGCATTGGAAAAACAACAATATTCAGACTTTTGCGTGAAGACAAAGTTTCTGTGCGTGAGCCTAGTTTATTCATGGTAGAAAAAAACTGAAATACCCGAATATGTAAAAATTAGAAGAATAGTGCGTTTGTTTTATTTTAAAAAGGAAATACCCACATTAAATAAAATTGTGTCAGTTGTGAAAGAGAAAGAGGGTATACCAAATTTAAGTAGAACAATGTTGTGGCAAGTTTTGCACGAATTGAATTTATCATGGGAAAAAATAAATAGGAAATCAGCTCTCATTGATAAGGAAGAATTTGTATGTTGGAGAAGGAATTACTTACGAAATATCTCCAAATTACGTTCTGAAGACAAGAAAATTTATTATCCAGATGAAACTTGGGTAAATGAAGGTTATACTGTGGGAAAAATGTGGCAAGACAAAAATGTAACCAGTGGACGACATGCATTTTTAGAAGGATTATCTACAGGTTTAAGACCTACTTCAGGAAAAGGGCGACGCTTAATTATTACGCATATAGAAAGTAACGAAGCCTTTGTAGAGGGAGGTTTACTGCTATTTGAATCAAAAAATACCGGTGATTACCACTAGGATATGAATGGGGATGTTTTTGAGGAATATTTTGAACTAATGTTAGATTTAATACCAAAGGGTTCCGTAATTGTTATTGACAATGCCAGCTACCATTCCAGACAAATCGAACGTTTACCTACAACTTCCTGGAAAAAAACACGTTATAATGGAATGGCTTTCCTCAAAAAATATTGCTTTCGAAAATGATATGGTTAAGAGGGAACTACTAAGTCTAGTACAAGGTGTTAGGACAAACTTTAAAAGATATGCAGTTGACGAAATGCAGTAAAATGTGATATTTTTGTCTACGCTTACCGCCATACCATTATGAATAAAATCCTATAGAATTAATATGGGCGCTGATGAAGGGTGCAGTAGCGAGAAATAGTACCACGTTTAAATTAAGTGACGTTTGACAACTTTTAATGACTTCTTTAAGTAATGTAACTGCAGAAAAATAAAAAAAGTGTATAGAACACGTAATGAAAGGGGAACAAAAAATGTGGAAACTTGACAATTTGATAGAAGTTACTATAGAGCCTATTGTAATTTCAATACGGTCAAATGATACTTCTTCCAAAGAACAGATGAATTTTCAGAATAACTGTATTTTAAAATTATATATTTATTATTTTTCCTATAAATTTAGTTTGTTCTTGCTATATTTTATTATACCTTAAATTTTCAAACTCTATAAAATGGTTTCTAACAAACGTTGTGTTTTATAATTACCTACAATGATATATTTAAAATTACTTTCAATTAAATACAATAAAACGCAATCGTAATTTTTTTTTTCGTCAGCAAAACCCCTGTACACGCCTATGATCTTTAGTTTAGACCTCAAGAACAGGTACGTCCCATTGTTAACGGATTAGGAGCTATTTATAAATAACTTACGTAGTAACACTATAGTATGGAAGCGGTATATCCTAAAACTAGTTTTAAAATCTTTTATCTATTTCATACAAAATTGTGTACCGCTTATATGTAAAATAAATAAACTATTTTAATTTATTTAGATGGCACAAACTAAAAAAAATTGGTAGTAAAAAATATATTGTAATTGTTAAATTGCCCGTCGGTGATGTCTTCTACATTCGTCACACATATTTTGATATTTGCTACAGTTTTTGTGCAACCAACAGCTACAGTACATACCCTAAATCCAATCATCTGTCCGGGTTGGGCTGGTATCATCCTAAGACATTAAGCACACTCGTTTTCATTGAATTCAATTACCTATTACTAAGTAAAATGTGTGTCTTGCGACATCTCGTATAAACATTGACACGTGTGAATAGTATAAACTAAGAAAAATGCCAACAGTTAACTGTAACGGCATGTGTGTGTTAAAATGCAAAGCGCTATCTAAGCGATAGCTTTAATGCTTGTAACACACGTTGCCGATAAAGCCAAGTATAACTTGTACAGAAGTACACACGCAACAAAAGAACACCTGATGCAGCATTTCGCTCTTATTGTGAGCTCATCAGAGGTGTATACTTGAGTGCGGTATACGACTGTACAAGAAGTCCCCATTACTCTCGTTATCACTGTCTTTTACGTCCAAGCTAGAAGATACAGACTTAGACTTTTTGAATCGCTTAGCTGCTTTTGGCAGCGTAAATTTGAGTTTTAAGCCTGAACATTAAGATTTTGCTACTTTTTGTTTTGCCTTTTCAATATTTTCTTCTGAAGTTAATATGGTAACAATAGATCTACTGTGTCTTTTTAATGTTGTAGGAATTGTACATAGGGGAAAAATATTTTGAAGAAATTTTCCAGAAGAAGTTCCGGTGCTAAAGATGAACCGGGTTGAGGTGCAGCTGATCGACTATCTGGAGGATTATCTTCGAGATAGCGTCATGATTCTTCACGGGTCGTTGAGGGCTGGCATAGTTGATCAAAAATAGTCAAATCGGTAGTAGCATTAGATGCACTAATAGTGGTCGAAGCAAGAGCAGCATCCGATACAAATAAGCGTGTTCCATCCCTAAGTTATAGTCTAAGGATCCATAATTTTGCACCAGCCTATTAAAGAATGATTATTATCTGTGAAACCGTTTTCAAGATAAAAAAATACTTACTTTTTTTGTGCTCAGCTTGCTCTGCTGATTTAAAAATTTTCTTCTATGACCTTGATTTTGATCTTGTTCGGTTAACGTGAAAAATGTAGGTTCATCAATTTTTGTTCTGATATGAACATTCAATTTTCAAACGAAGAATTAATTTGAAGTTATATACCAAATGACTGGCATTAAGTGCATAAATTTCAGGTAATTGAAACAAACAAATTAAAATAAAAAATAATAAACATTTGTGTGTTACATTAAAAATTAATTACAACAATTATAAACAAATTATTTCATATTCCACTGAACGAATTTAACAAAACCAAAAGTAATCCTATTAACTACTTACCTCGGAAGATGTCTATTAACTCGGATAAACTAATGGTATTTAACAAATTCATTCATCGTTATTCACCATCACTCACTAATAATATAAAAAATATAATGCACACTTCGTTGTAACTTATGATGAAATTCTGCATGCAACGGCAATTTGAACAAGACATGGCATTTTCACATGATTAAACAATGGGAGCAAAGTAGTTCCAGCAAAATTTCATGATAAGCTAAACACGTATTGCAACATATAAGGTGTCTTTAGCTGAGTGCCCATTAGAAATGTCTGGAGAACCGTGATATCGAGAAAATCAGAATTTGGTATGCAGTCATTTGTTACCAAGATCTATTGTTTTAAAATATTTTCAAAATGGCGTCACTTCCGGAAGTACCGGAAGTTGATGACAACTTTGTTTTTTTGAATGGAATGACTATGATTTTATTTTTTTTTATGATTCCAAGTTGAACTTTTGGTCAACTTTATGTAAAGTACTTCTAACCTAAAATGTCAACTTTCGGTGATAAATATTGTTTTATGTCAAAACTTCCAAAAATCATCTATGTACGAAAAAAATTGTTGCAGTGGAACTAACAAAGATGAAATAGCAAAATTCTGCCAGTGGAAAGGCAAAACATTGCACTTTATCCTTCTCAATCTTAATCTTGATAATTATCTACAGAGTGGTGTAAAGAGTGAATTGAATTAGGTCAATACAAACATGCCAAAAAGTCGTTTTATTCAAATAGGACACCCCATTTTTAATTACATGTGTTTTTTACACCACCCTGTAGATAATTATCAACATTGAGATTGAGAATTTCTCCCAAATTTTACGATAATTTGTAGTAAAATATCTCATTACACAACAAGATGCAATTATTTTGTGTTAATTTTTAAAACATTTTTTGTTTTAGAATTTAATACATTAGCACTTGACTTTCTATATTATGCTGCAGAAATATTTATTAAAAAACAAACAACAAATTTTCAAATACAAATACAGTATATGAGAAATTGTATTATAAACTGCTGAAGTTGACTTTCAACAAATGAATATTAATATTTACAAAACCTTTTGCTAGATTCAACTCCAAATTGGATTATCTTAGACTACAATTTCAATCTTACAATTTTGTTGGAAAACTTATTATTTGATTTTTTTCCGTGGGGTAAAGAAACGCTTCTAATAATTGTTACTAGCGGAAAATTCTATCACTATTTGTAGTTTTAAAAGATACTTTTTATTGTTTATAATTCACTCATTATATTGTTCAGTGCTATTATTTTGTTTATGGCTATGTTTTTGTTTTTTGGTGTTGAATCAGAACTAAAGTCTGAATGGTATTTAAGATTTTTCCCAAATTTTAAAAGTTTTTCCTAAATGTAATTTTGGACTGTTTTAGATAAAATTTGGAGGATTGCGAGTTTTTTTAGTAGATTTATGCGATTGTGTCTTATTCATACAGATTGGTCGCCTTAGCTCCCCCCCCCCCCTACAAAAACATTAATTTGTTGACGTTAGCACACGAAAGGGAACAACTAGTACAAGCAATCAGAATGACGGTTTGAATAAATGAGAATAGCTAGCACAGACTAGCACAACTTTTCTCAACGCTAGCATACCTTCAATAACGAAGTTATTGAGGGTTGAATCTAGGAAGCCAGCCCCCTCCCCTCACAACAAAAATCAAATTCTTGATAGTTGAACATTAAAGGGCTGAGCTAGCCCAGGCTAACACAATTAAAAAATAACGCTAGCACACCTTTAATAACAAAGTTATTAAGGTTTGAATCTGGAGGGGCTATGGCAACCTTAGTTCTCGCACAAAAAGGTATCCAATTTTTGATGTTTGCACAAAAGAGAATAGATATCACAGGCTAGCACAACTTTACTCAATGTTAGCACACCTTTAATAATCGAGATATTGACGTTTGAATCTGGAGGGACCAAAGCGACCTTAGCCTCCTCACAAAAAAATATGAAAATTTTTATGTTTTTACACGAAGGAGAATAGCTAGCACAGATTAGCACAACTAAAATTAACGCTAGCATACCGATAATAATGGAGTTACTGAGGTTTTAATCCCACAAATACATATCAAATTTTTGATATGTTCCCACTAATGAGAATAGCACAGCTACCACAACTTTGCTTAACATTAGCATACTTATAATAAGGAAGTTATTGAGATTTAAATTTATGGAAACCAGCCCTTCCCTCACTATAAAATTTCAAATTTTTGACTTTTGAACATAGAACTGACTTAGCACAACTAAATTTAACGCTAGCACACCTTTAAGAAGGTGGTTATGGAGGGGCTAAAGCGACCTTAGCCATCTCACAAAAAATATCGATTTTTTATACTTGCACACGAAAGAGAATAACTACCACAACTTTGATCAACTTTAGCCCCTCCAGATTCAGCCGTCAATAACTCTGTTGTTAAAAGTGTGCTAGCGTTAATTTTAGTTATGCTAGTCTGTGACAGCTCAGTTCTTTAATGTTTCAATGTCAAAAATTTAAAATTTGGCTGAGAGAGAGGGGTTGGTTTCCATAGATTGAACCTTGAATAACTTTCTTATTAAAGGTGTACCAGCGTTGAACAAAGTTGTGCTAGCCTGTATTAGGTATTCTCTTTTGTGTGCAAACATTAAAAATTAGATATTTTTTGTGAAGCTGAACTCGCCTTGGTCCCTTCCAATTCAAACTTCAATAACTCTGTTTTTAAAGGTGTGCTAACGTTATTTGTAGTTGTGTTATCTTGTGCTAGCTCAGTTCTTTAATGTTCAAACGTCAAAAGTTTAAAATTTTGTTGGGGGGTGTTGATACCAATATTCAACCCTCAATAACTTTGTTATTAAAGGTGAAAGTAAAAGTAAAGTACGCTTATTGTACATGCACCATTTTATGCATGACTAAATTTAATTTAATAAATGCACACCTACATCAAAGATGTTTGCATTGCGTAGTTGCTCTAGAAAAAAACCACAGCATAATAAATCAACTTTGATTTGAAACTGGTTGGAAAACGAAGCGCATGATATTTGATTTATTTACGTTACTTTTAGTTTATGTTAGAAATAAAATTGTAAAAATTAGACATGGTTCTAAATCACGTAATATTTGTAAAGCTACGAATAGTACCGTTTTAAACAAAATAAAATGGCAGCAAGATCATATTTTCTGAATTTCAAAACCACGCTGCTGGGTGTTTATTTTACAGGAACAGTGAAAACAATGGTCGCCAACGGTTTCAATTTTCGGTTATCAGTTTATTACCACAATGATAAACAAAGTTCAGAAAACCGCTGAAAATGAAAGAAATTGCAACGTGGAAAATCTAAGGAAGTTTACGTAAAAACTTACAACTAATATTTGAAGTTAGTGGTGTGGCCTCAGAAAATATTCGAATACTAACTGCCTGGAGTAAAATATCATTCTGGCTTATTTTGGGATTTCTTCCTCTCTACAGGGAATGCAGATACCGAAAAGCTTATAAATGATTTTTGCATTGACTATTTTATAAACAATAAATTTTAACTCTAATAGTAAAGGAAATATTATTATATTTTGAGAGAACTCAGTATTTAGATAAAATAAACAATATATAAAAATACTTCAAAAATGGTTGTAATTTTAGATATAGCAGATAATACTCAAATTATATCTATAATTTACCCTATTATTCTAAAATATAATAACAAATACTAGTTTCTATTTAAAATAAGCAAGATAGACTTCAATTCCGGTAGAACCGGAAGTCCCCAATTTATGGTACTATTATATTTGAACTTAACGTTCTCGGAAATCAGTACTGTAAATTTACACAAAACACCTTGAGGTATATTATTACATAATAAAATTCCGAAAGTGATTTTCTGACCTATCGTCACTTTCCTCTAAAGTTTTCCTTTTTTTTTTAATAGAAATTGTATCCTTCTTTTCGGTTTTTTGAGAAGGTAGGATGATGATTTTTGATGAGGTATTAAAACGGCGACAGAGTTATCGGATCTTGTGCTGAAAACTGTTTCATAACATACAGAGTATTCTAAGTTCAAAGTAGTGAATGTTTGAAGAACACTCGGTAACTTTTTAAATATCAAAATAAAGAATTACATTATTATGCAATATCATTAGTAAGTATCTACTTTGACTTACAATTCAAATTAAAAACAATGAAAAAATATTATAACAAGTTGAAACCGAATTAATAATTTCATAATTGAACTTAAACGTTATTATTAATTTTTAAGTGTAATTTAAGTACATAAATAGAAACCTTAATTATACCACCTCATTACTAATTTTTGATATTATAACAGTAAAATTGATGTTAGCAACACTAAAACTATGCATACTATAGCCCCATCTATAACTTTTTTGTGTAACTCGTTCTAAGTCGGGAATCATAGCTTTAATGAAACGAACAGCAGAAGAACTAAGAGTCGCCTAAAGATCCATGGAAAGAGTGATCTTAGGTTTAAACTTAAGAGCTAGGATACAAAACAACGGAAATTGCAGTAAAGTCAAAGTAATTGATATTATGAAGTAAATTGCAAGTCTTAGATGACAATGGGGGCAGAACACAAATAGATCAGATCGACACAAAAAGTAACTTGTTGAAAACCGACAGCAATGCAAAGAAGTATTGGACGAACTCAAAAAAAATAATTAAATTTTGTTCAAAAGATATATTTATTTATTTATTCGTATGTACACTCATGAAATTTAAAACTTGGACACCACAATTTCTGTAAACAAAAGTTTGCACATTGTGAAGCGGGCTTAAGGGTATCATTTACAATTCTAACAGCAGGTAGTCTCAGCAGGGGTTATCTTATAGAAGGACTGTAGAATGAATCATTACACTAAGCACGTTTTAGAAAATAGGTAATTTACGTTGCTTACTTATTTTTTTCTTCAAAAGAATATATTTGAAGGTATCGCTAATTAAACACCATAGCTCGATTAATTATCGAATCAAAATATTGTTTAGGAAATGTTTACAAAATAAAATTAAAAATAAATTTTATTTAAAAAACGTCTACAAGCAATAACTTTTAAATTAAATCAAAAAACTAAACATGGTTATTTGGGTTGACTGATTATTACTTATTTTTAAATAAATCTAACCTACTAATTATTGTAAGCTATTAAAAAAAAATTATTAAACTCTCTATTCATAATATTTAGTCCTTACAAAATGTATATTTTATGACGTTTCATTTTTGTCTGTAGTTAATATAAAAAGTGAAAATAAAAACTAAGGCAATTCTTGCTTAAGTTGTAAAGCTTCGTACACACCTGAACAACAAACCGAGCAACAAACATAACAACGAACCGAAAGTCAAACAAAACGACAAACGATCTTTTATGATTTCCACAATCCGAACAACAAACGGAACGTTTGTGCTGTTCCCATAATTATTTTAGTAGTTTTCAGTTCATATATATTTATTATTGAGAAGAAAATTGCGGAAAACAAGAAGATAGTGCCAACCAAATTTTTACGCACAAAGAAGAGTAAAAATTATAATTTATTTGCTTTTTTTCATTTTTTAAAATTTCCGCGCCAAATGATGCTAATAGGGACATCATTTTTTTCTTGCATTTTTAAACACTGATTAATTTAAAACATTTTTCTTCTGTCAACTCCCATAATATTACCTAAAACACAACAAACCCACAAAAGGGGGGACAAAAATAAATAATTTAATTCTCCCGCATAAGTTTGTTCGCCGTTTTGTTTAGATTCGTCCAAACCTGCAAACGCATTCCGCGCATTTTCTTTGATGTCGGAGAAAAAATCGACAAGTTGCGGGAACGCCGCAAACCGTTCGTGGAACAATCAGGACTTGCGAATCTGTTCAAAAATTCGTACGTAGCACCGTCCAAATTAATGTTCCGATTGCCGTTCGGTTCGTTGTTCTGTTTGTTGTTCAGGTTTGTACGAAGCTTTACAATAAGCATATTAATATGAACTATATCTTATGAAAGGAGAGTTATGTAACTATAATTAACGACTTAACGTTACGTTAGTAGATTCCATTTTCTTTTTTCACATATTTTCTTGGAACATTCGATAATTAACTATCGGGATATGATGACCCTATACTTTGCAGGTTGTGCGCAACTGGATACAAGCAAATAACTTGGAACTGTTACCCTGGCCAGCAAAAAGCCCAGATTTTAACATTATCGAAAATGTTTGGGCTCGAATACTTGCTGATATCCGAAGACAACAAGGGCCAAATTTTATATCAGTAAACCGTAATGCACTAATTACAGCCATTGATACCGCATGGGAAACGATTAATTTTAATTATATTGATACCTTGATAGCGTCAATGAGCAGACGCCTCCAAGAATGTATCAATAATAATGGAGGTCACACCCATTATTGATTTCTTATATTTATTTATATAGTAATACCTTTATTTAAAAAAAAAACGTTTTCATTTAATTTTAAACTATAACTTGGTATCTTAATTATAATTATGTAATAAATTCTTGTCAAAAAACTAAATATATACGTTGACAATAAGAATTGCCTTAGTTTTTATTTTCACTTATTATATTAACTACAGAAAAAAATGAAACGTCATAAAATATACATTTTATAAGGACTAAATATTATGAATAGAGAGTTTAATGATTTTTTTTTTAATAACTTTACAATAATTATTAGGTTAGATTTATTTAAAAATAAATAATAATCAGTCAACCCAAATAACCATGTTTAGTTTTTTGATTTAATTTAAAAGTTATTGCTTGTAGACGTTTTTTAAATCAAAATTATTTTTTAATTTTATTTTGTAAACATTTCCTAAACAAAATTTTGATTCGATAATTAATCGAGGTAATTAAAACAATACATTTTCTAACTTCCAAACTGACAATACCATTATTTAACAAAATTAAATTAACTTATACTTACCGTCCTCTTCTTTCCAATACTTCCTTTATCAAACCATTCCTTCTCCTAATTTTCCTAATAACACTCTCATTTCCTTTCTTCCATTTTCAATTTACCATACTCTTCTCTCATGTGATTAAGATTTTCCCATCTATTTCCACACATTCTGCACTTTCTTGTTTCGTATTCGCACCAGTAATTTTTGTATTTGTTTTTCGTTATCTTGCATCTGAATATTCTTATCCCTTTTAACTATTTTGTCCTTATTCTCTTAACCTGTCTATCTCCTCACTTGCATATCCATTTTTTTATAATTTAACTACCCATTTTTTTGTTTTTCTTTCACTCCCTTTGCTCTTTTCCCTGCCTGTATTCTTATATTTTCTAATTTCCATTCTTCTTCTACTATGTAGTTTGGCGTTTATTTTCCTAGCCCCAATGTCCATTCCCAGTACCTCACCTAAACCCTCTCTAATTTATTCCATTCCTTCCATTCCCATAACTCCGCTCTGTACATCATAACACTTATCACCAGTTTTTTAAAGATCTACATTTTGTTTCCTTACCCCCATATTTTCTTACAATCCAATTTTTTCTCTGCGTTAATTCCTTTATATGCCCTTCATGTGTGTCTTTTGTTTTTTTATCTTCTTCCTCTTCTTTTTGGAAAAACTATAATTTTTGTTTTATTTACATGTAAAGAAGAGGATAAGTGCAAATTTTGATAAAACGATTTAACGTCAGATTTGTTTTTCTTTTGTTAAGATTTCTTTATTTTTTGTAGATCATGCTTAATAAACATCATTATTATAATTATTATTATTAATACAAGAGTAAATCACTTCTCCTCTTATACGGATTGGTGCAAAAATGGGATATGTAATGTGTCGCTTATACCGTTCTTGCACCACAGAACCGAAAAGTTGTTAGCCATTGTTAAACGCCTCCCAGCTTATCCCACTGTTGCACCATAGTTACAGCCAGTATGCATATTCGATTAATTACCTACTTTATGTCAACTTCATCTAGTAGATGCGAGTGGTTTTTCTTATAATAAAGTATTATGAATGGCAGCAGTGAAAGCACTGCAAGTGAGTTAAGTAGAAGTAGAATTTGTGTTATAGATTCGGGTAGTGATTTTGAATTATCAAACGGGAATACCTCTACCTCATCAGAATCAGAAGCCTAACAGTATTGAAGAACCCATTGTAAAAAAAACCATAATACATTGTTTTCCAAGGCAGGGCATAGTTTTCTGCCCTGCGATCGTTATTTTGGTATAATTGAAAAAAAAATTTATAAAAAGCGTTGTTTTTTACTTAAGAGTATATGGAACTAGTAATGACAGTTTCATGTAATTCCTGTTAGCCAAGATATAATGTGGAACTACAGTTTTCAATTACATGATATCAAGTTTTTAAGTGCAAAAAAAATTCTAATGTGTCGAATGCAGTACGTGTTTGCTAACGAATATATAGGGAAAAATTAAATCCTAGTTGATAGAGTTTATCTTCAGTTTAGTTTTCTGAAAAAAATTATAATCTTGGGCACATAAAGGGCAAATAACTTCATAACCACAGCCTTCTGACATAGTTTTTTCCCGCAGCAGCGCAAATGAAATGAATTGCTTTATTGCATTTTTTTTACAAATGAGCACCGGTTGTTTTCGGAACATACTCAGCATTGAAGTGGAGAACGTGACGACTTATCAAAGGCTTTAGAACTTAAAATAGACAGATTTTGAGCATTCAAATGTTGATCGTAGTCACTTTGAATAGGTAAAGCTTTCGGTCAAAGGTTCATTTTGTATGTGAAATTGATCTTTCTTTGTTGTTGCTAGAGAAGTGGTAAGTGATTATTGAAGAGCTAGATTAACCGACTGAATCATATTTTCTAGATCTTCTTCACTTTTCAGATTATCAGCATTATCTAAAGGTACTTTGATACCAACTTTTATTTTAGATCCAAATAGAGCTTTGTATCGCGTTCTTTTAATTTCCTTACAACTTTCAGGCCGTCACTCCAAAGTTCACTGTCATTGTCCTGCATCTACGTAGTGAGCATGTTTTCAATGTATTGATTCGCTCGCTTTACACTCCTCTGACTTTGGGATGATTTTAAATTATTTATAATTTGGTTAGAAAAATCCCTACCGTTGTCAGATTGCAGGATTGCTGGTGCACCAATCAATGTAAATATGTATGTCAAATAAATTATATGGTACTTTTCCCGGTCGTTCTGATTTGAGTGCCTTAAGTGCTTTAAATATCACAAATTTCGTTAAATGGTTTTGGTAAACAATTAGGTATAAATTTATATTCACAATTTGATGATGATAATCAATAAGATCAATTTGATAAAGAGAATTAAATTCAGATGAAAGTATAGATTTAAAAACGATTTTTTTCTTTTTGCTTCGGTCTCGTCCTCCATGACTAATAAGATAATACCAGTTTTTGTTTTTGGACTGCAATTATACAGGGTGTTTTAAAATTCAGTACTAATATTTTAATGAGGTATTTTTGAGACTTTTTCTTATAAACATGTGTCCTAAAATACACCCTCTTTGAGCTACAGCCTTCTTAAATGCGAGAAGAATGGAGGGCTGTGTTGTTGCTGGCGGAGGACATTTTCAGCACTTGTTATAAAGACATCAATTTCTTTGTTTTTAATGAATTAAAAAAAATAAAACCAATTAAATAAAAAAAAAATTAAATCAATTTAGTTTCACAATAACCCTTGTTCCTCTAACAACTTTTTAAACTATTTTTAAAGATTGGACAAACTTTGACTTGCTTCCAGGCATCCGGAAAATAACCTGATTTAAGGGAAATATTAAATATATGAGTTAGAGGTTTACTAAAGGTGCTTTTAATAGAAACGCCGGGACCTGGTCAAGGCCCATCGTAAGTTTAGTCTTTAGTTTTTAAGTGTTTTATAACAGTTTCTTCATCTATTTTGTAATCGCCAAAGTGAGTTCTGAATGTATTATCTACATTAATATCAATATCATTAATATCAATATCATTAATATGACAACACTGCTAAAGTACTCTTTAAATGCATTAACAATATCTGTTGGCGTAGAGAATATTTTATTTTTGTAGTTCATAACACCAGGAATACGTGTGGAATTTTTTTTAAATTTAAAAATATCAAATATATACAATTCTGCATCCCGTATATATTTTGTTTTTACGGTTGTGATTGCAACCTTAAGGTCAGCCTTAGCGAAAGCAAAGTTATTTTTATCACAATCAAGTAAAGTTGATTTATATTTCTTTCTAAAGCTCTTCTTACACTTAATCGTTTTTCAAATTGCTGAATTAAACCAGTGAGGGTTAGAATTGGGAGATTTTTTTTATCTTTATATAATATTTGACAAGCCTTGTTACTATTGGTTTTTAAATATAAATTACCCCAATTAAGTTTATTTAATCCTAAATATAAACTTAGGTACGAATATTATGATCATAATATACAATGGAATGGTAGCCTTTATACTGCTTTAAACCGTTTTAAATGTTTTTAAAGCAGCCAGTTACGGGAGTGAATAAAAAAATACGAAAATATGACATTTATTGAACATCAAAATTTCTCTCTCAAAATCGGCACATGGGCATAAAATGTGATTAGCATCATAATTTCCTAGTAACATTTTTCGAAATCTTAACAAATTGACCCATTTTTGGAACATTTTTTTCCAAAATTAGGAACTTGACAATTGACAGATATTACCTGTCAACTTTGACTTGGCGCATTTTAAGTTATTTCAGAAGCAGAAGTGATTGCCCCCCAAAGTTTTTTTTAACTACAATAATAAAAAAAATTGCTATATGGTTCTAACTTTATAGCGGACACTGTATGTTGAAATTTTCAGAAAATATTTCATTGTCAAATACACCATCATGAAGCCAGCATTCACTTATAAGATATATACTGTGCCGCAAAATTAATGCAAAAATCGAAATTTCGTTGCGAAAAATTAATTTTAGTGTATTTTTCCGAAGTGGACATTAAAATATTCCCTGTTTATCTAGTAAGCTAAAAAAAATTTTTTTTTATTTATCAAACAATCTTTTTCTTGTTAAAAAAGTAAGATATTGTTTGTTATGTAAGTTCTTCGGTTTTTTGAATTTATTTACACCATCATTTAAAAGGACGGATCTTACGGATCAAGAATGTGCTGTTGTAGTAGCGCTGCAACTTACATCACCCAACAAAAGAAGGGTAATGTTTTTCTCTGTATAGTGATGACCACCGCAGAAGAGTATGTAGACGTCCTGGCAAAAGATACATCCAGGCATCGATACAAGGAACCGTACAATATGGGGGTGGCTCTGTCATGGTATGGGTAGGCAATCACATTGTAAACAAAAACAGAGTTGGTATCTATTAATGCTGGTCGACTAACAGCCCATTGATACACCACAGATGTGTTAAACCCTCATGTACCATTTGCCCCGTACATCAGAGATAATTTCATTTATATGCAAGATAATGCCAGGTCGCATATCGCCGGAATTGTAAAGTTAGAACAAGTGGGAATTGATCGAATGAACTGGTCAGCGCAAATCCCCGACTTGAATCCTATAGAACATCTATAGGATATTGTGGGAAGGAAGATTAAAAACTTGCAACTCCTTACTAGAAACCTCCCGGAGTTAACTGTTAGATTAATGGAAGCATGGGAAGAAGTTGAGCAGCCAGAAATTACAGTATGCGACGAATGCGAATGCGAATTTGTGAACCAAAAGAATAGCGATTTTTTGGATTTCTTGCAATTTGTTGTTTTTTTCTTTAATTTTTTGTTCATGAATTAGTAAATTAGTGTTAATAAGTGTGTTGATATGTATTAGATGTATAATTCCAGAAAAACAATAAAATTAATTTTTCAAAACAAAATTTTGAATTTTGCGTTAATTTTGCCGTGCAGTGTATGTCATAATTTGTTGATGTAACATTATTATAAAATTCTTGGAGCTTGGTGTTCAACCTTCTAACATTTTGATAATAAATTGAGCTGAAATTAGTTTTTTCAGTTACTTTAGGTGCTTTAGCCAATACTTTACGACAGTTATTTATATATTTTATGACTTCTCCCTTTGATTTCATGGACTCAAGTTCATTAAAAGCTAGTTTAAATTCTATCCTCTGCATAATAGTGCGATCTGCTTGAACATTGACATTAGTTTTCATAGCGTTTTTATTTTTAGAAGTTGAGTAGCATCAGTAGCATTACATTACACTTGCTTCTTAAATATTGTACTATTATTGCGATCAAAATAAAAGTTTTGTTTTGCAAAAATATTTGTACAGACACACATTACTTGAAATATGTGATGTTCCGGAAATTTAGTTTAAAATAGCTTTTGTTTAAATTAATAAAAATTGTAAGAAAAATAAGAATCGATAACCTCTACTACAGTAATAACTGACTAAAAATAGAAATCTTATGTTAATGTTTGTTTCCTACTCTTACCGTGCAGTTACAGAACAATTTTATAATTATTAGTCCTGACTTGTACTCTCATGAAATTTAAAACTTGGACACCACAATTTCTGTAAACAAAAGTTTGCACATTGTGAAGCGGGCTTAAGGGTATCATTTATAATTTTAACAGCAGGTAGTCTCAGCAGGGGTTATCTTATAGAAGGACTGTAGAACGAATCATTACACTAACCATGTTTTAAAAAATAGGTAATTTACGTTGCTTACTTAGTTTTTTTCTTTAAAGAATATATTTGAAGGTATCGCTAATTAAACACCATAGCTCGATTAATTATCGAATCAAAATTTTGTTTAGGAAATGTTTACAAAATAGAATTAGAAATAATTTTGATTTAAAAAACGTCTACAAGCAATAACTTTTAAATTAAATCAAAAAACTAAACATGGTTATTTGGGTTGACTGATTATTACTTATTTTTAAATAAATCTAACCTACTAATTATTGTAAGTTATTAAAAAAATCATTAAACTCTCTATTCATAATATTTAGTCCTTACAAAATGTATATTTTATGACGTTTCATTTTTTTCTGTAGTTAATATAAAAGTGAAAATAAAAACTAAGGCAATTCTTATTGTCAACGTATATATTTAGTTTTTGACAAGAATTTATTACATAATTATAATTAAGATACCAAGTTATAGTTTAAAATTAAATGAAAACTTTTTTTTAAATAAAGGTATTACTATATAAATAAATATAAGAAATCAATAATGGGTGTGACCTCCATTATTATTGATACATTCTTGGAGGCGTCTGCTCATTGACGCTATCAAGGTATCAATATAATTAATATTAATCGTTTCCCATGTGGTATCAATGGCTGCAATTAGTGCATTACGGTTTACTGGTATAAAATTTGGCCCTTGTTGTCTTCGGACAACAGCAAGTATTCGAGCCCAAACATTTTCGATAATGTTAAAATCTGGGCTTTTGCTGGCCAGGGTAACAGCTCCAAGTTATTTTCGTATCCAATTGCGCACAACCCGCGAAGTATGAATAGGGGCGTTGTCCTTTAACAACAAAATACATTACGAAAATGTTAATTCAACAGATCCCGAACTATTTTTGGAGAAAGTATAGTGAAATAAGAATACTTACTTGTTGGAAAATATAATCTTCGTCTGGATAAAACACTTCGACTGAAAGTTTCATAATAGTTTCCAAAATATCTAAATACGCAGCAGAATCAAGACGTCCATTGATAGCCCAACAAATTCCTGGACCCGCGCTAACCCAACCCCACACATTCACAGAAAAATAACAATTTCGTTTTCTAGGACATATGTGATTATTTTCGTAACGAGTTCCTTCCATTCTAAAAACTTTTAGTGGCCCATCGTTGCGGCTATTAAACGTTTTTTCGTCGCTAAAAATCACTCGATTCCAAAATTCCAAAGGTTCGTTTACATATCGCCTTGCCAATTCCAGACGACGTCTCATATTTTCGTCACTGAGAACTTCTTTCGCAGCAGCATTATACTTCTTTATTCCCATCTCCTTTAATCTTTTTTGTGCAGTTATACGGCATCCGGGAAAATGTGTATCTACTATAGCCCTGGAGTATGTAGCAAATGGTTGTTCTGTTACGTAATGAAACAACTCGAGATCTTGAGCACGTGTAGATACTTTAGGTCTACCACTTCCGATGGCTCTTTCCAAAGTGTGTTCAAGATTCCATTTTACTCGGTAATGCCCTACGGTGCTTTTTGGTATATCTAACATACGTGAAATTTCACGCACGCTACGGCCCGCCGCTAATTCCGAAACAATCCGCGCTTTCAAATCAGCACCGAGATGAGGTGGCATTTTCACAACACTTGAAATTTTAAACTAAAATGGAATTTTAGTAACAACCCTTAGAGCAATATGACTCAAAGAAAGTAAATTAAACAAGCAAGGATATTCTATTGTTATTGAAACTTATTCATAAAGTAAAAGCCATTTCCTTATAATGCTTATGGACAGGATTTTCTTTTAAGTATTAAGATTACAATAGAGGACTTATAAACTTTCGAAAATATCTAATTATAAATATTTACACTGCAATTGCGCTTTTTCCTTAATAATTTCTTAGCAATAACATACACGTTCTTGGTTTTAAGTTGTCATAAATTTGATATGATATAAATTTGTGTTTCTAATATTACATCACAAACTAATCTTTATTTGCCAAAAATTGTTGCTTAAGTTGTAAAGCTTCGTACACACCTGAACAACAAACCGAGCAACAAACATAACAACGAACCGAAAGTCAAACAGAACGACAAACGATCTTTTATGATTTCCACAATCCGAATAACAAACGGAACGTTTGTGCTGTTCCCATAATTATTTTCAGTAGTTTTCAGTTCATATATTTATTATTGAGAAGAGAAAATTGCGGAAAACAAGAAGATAGTGCCAACCAAATTTTTACGCACAAAGAAGAGTAAAAAATTATAATTTACTTCGCTTTTTTTTTATTTTGGAAATTTCCCGCCCAAATGATGCTAATAGGGACATCATTTTTTTCTTGCATTCTTAAACACTGATTAATTTAAAACATTTTTCTTCTGTCAACTCTATAATATTACCTAAAACAGAACAAACCCACAAAAGGAAGGACAAAAAATAAATAATTGTTCGCCGTTTTGTTTAGATTCGTCCAAACCTGCAAACACATTCGCGAGCATTTTCTTTGATGTCCAAATTAATGTTCCGATTGCCGTTCGGTTCGTGGTTCTTTTTGTTCCTCGGTTTGTTGTTTAGGTGTGTACGAACTTTACAATAAGCATATTAATATGAACTATATCTTATGAAAGGAGAGTTATGTAATTATAATTAACGACTTAACGTTACGTTAGTAGATTCCATTTACTATTTACACATATTTTCTTGGAACACTCGATAATTAACTATTGGGATATGATGACCCTATACTTCGCAGGTTGTGCGCAAATAACTTGGAGCTGTTACCCTGGCCAGCAAAAAGCCCAGATTTTAACATTATCGAAAATGTTTGGGCTCGAATACTTGCTGTTATCCGAAGACAACAAGGGCCAAATTTTATACCAGTAAACCGTAATGCACTAATTGCAGCCATTGATACCGCATGGGAAACGATTAATATTAATTATATTGATACCTTGATAGCGTCAATGAGCAGACGCCTCCAAGAATGTATCAATAATAATGGAGGTCACACCCATTATTGATTTCTTATATTTATTTATATAGTAATACCTTTATTTAAAAAAAAGTTTTCATTTAATTTTAAACTATAACTTGGTATCTTAATTATAATTATGTAATAAATTCTTGTCAAAAACTAAATATATACGTTGACAATAAGAATTGCCTTAGTTTTTATTTTCACTTTTTATATTAACTACAGAAAAAATGAAACGTCATAAAATATACATTTTGTAAGGACTAAATATTATGAATAGAGAGTTTAATGATTTTTTTAATAACTTACAATAATTAGTAGGTTAGATTTATTTAAAAATAAGTAATAATCAGTCAACCCAAATAACCATGTTTAGTTTTTGATTTAATTTAAAAGTTATTGCTTGTAGACGTTTTTTAAATCAAAATTATTTCTAATTTTATTTTGTAAACATTTCCTAAACAAAATTTTGATTCGATAATTAATCGAGCTATGGTGTTTAATTAGCGATACCTTCAAATATATTCTTTAAAGAAAAAATTAAGTAAGCAACGTAAATTACCTATTTTCTAAAACGTGCTTAGTGTAATGATTCATTCTACAGTCCTTCTATAAGATAACCCCTGCTGAGACTACCTGCTGTTAGAATTGTAAATGATACCCTTAAGCCCGCTTCACAATGTGCAAACTTTTGTTTACAGAAATTGTGGTGTCCAAGTTTTAAATTTCATGAGTGTACGTGTTGTTTACTATTAAACTATCCTGAAACAGAGTCACAGTAGGTCACTTTTTTGGGCTAATGTTTAATTCTATAGATGTACTTAAAATTTAACAATGGATTTTCTCGAAAATAAAATGTGTAATGCACCACCATTAGGATATTACTTCACTCTGTATATTATTAATATACATTACAGTAATATTATAAGTATTGATGTAAATGGTGCAGTTTCTATTACTTTTTAATTTTTTACTTTTACTAATTAACTAATTAAAAAAAAAACTAAATTTCCAAATTATTTTTTTTGTGGTCGTAACTAACGCGAGTATTTTTGACGACATAATCTGTATTTGAATGTGAAAGTCGGCGTCATTTAAAAATAACAAGAAACATGATTAGCATGCAACATCTTCATAGAGTTTCCCGTTGTGAAGCATGGGGTCTTTTAGATCTTGTTAATCAGAACCTGTATTCATGAATAAGTTTATTCTTTAAACGGCGCATGTGTACGCGTGCCACCGTTCACAGACACGTGTCGTTTTGAAGTTCGACACAAATATTTATATATAGCAAATTATTAGGTACCCTCCTATCCTATTCAGCCAATTTTACAACCAACAATCACGCAATCAAAACATTTCAATCTTAACAAATAAAGTTATAATTATTTAATCCAAATATTTGACAGCACTTTGTAAAGTTAATTGTTGACTCGCACTTCCCTCGATTGAAAAATAACGTCCAACAAAGGAGGAAACGCAACACCTCCGGTAATAAAATAAGAAACGCGCATTTCAAATTATCGATTACGAATTTATTTTGAAAACATAAAAGAAGAGCTTTTAAAACATCCGAAGTGTATGTTTATAGCTAAAAATGCGCTAATACCGCATGTGTATACCAAACATACACCGCATTAGGAAAGCTGCTTTTTACAAGAGCTTTTTAAAAATGTATAAAGGTGGAAGCGGAAGCTTAAAAGCTTTAAGCACGGTGGCCAATTACTGGGGTAAAAAGCCTTGCATACATGATGCTTACTAATACAGAGCTTTGAGTTTAAAAACATTTCATCTTTTAATAAAAAAAAATATAAATAAAAATAAGGTTGACAACTAAAAGAGAAAAAAAGTTGTATATATAAAGTACGGTTAGTACAAAAATGTCGTATGATCACGAAACGAGAAGACGCGATGAGGGGCAAATCAAATTTATTTTTCAATCATTGCTGACTGATGGGCACTGTCCGACAACGCGAGGGTTGTTGCGACGAGAGAAAATTCACTATGGGGAAAAAGAAAATGACTACACCAATTTCTTTAAGAAATAATTTAACAGTTTGTTTTTATCTTGTCGATAAGAAAGGAACTATTTTGATGTTTCTAAACGTGCACGAATGTTTGTTCTATTATATTTCGATAAGCACTCTCATGTTTTTGGTTTAAATGTAATAAGAGCAGAAGGTATAAGGCGTTCAAGCCGCAACTTTACGGAAATGGGAATGATTGTGTGCGCTGTGTTTCCGGAGTAATCAACGTAGGGTCTCCTAGTTTCTGATTCATCTAACCTAAGGGCAAAGTGGTTTTTTTGACCGAAACATTACCATTTAAGAATTTTAGTTGACAAAAAAATCCGTTTCGTTTGATGTGATTCCAAACTTTCAATTTACTTTTGTAGAACAAAGCAGCTATAACAGACGTAAAATCTAATCTCGCTCAATTCTTAAGACGTATATAAAATTGTGTTATATTTTTTATGGTTTTATATAATTGTACACAGCGCTCTATTTTTAAGTTCCGATAAATATTATCTGTTTTTCAGTTTAATAGTTTTTGTAACAACATGCAGTAAGAATTCGAAAAAAATACAAATGTGTTCAATATTGTAGTAATACTATTGCATTTTTGTGGCAAGCTACATCAAAACTAATAACACGAAAATATTTTATGTGCTTGAATATCCCTCAGTATCAATTTTCATAATGATCGGTTAAACGGTATAATAATTGTCGTTGTGCAACGCTCTCTGGTGGAGAGCCAGAACGAACTAAATAGCACAAACACCCTCTCTATGAAAATTTTCGTGACGATGGTAGACTATTGGTGTAGAAGTCTATTTACTTCAAACGAACAAACAAATAGACAAACAAACAACCATTTTTATATACAGGGTGGGTTATTTAGACCAAAATATGATCATAAAACACAATATGCCTTAATAAAATATTGCCGTGGAAAAAGATACAAGGCGTTAGATAAAAAATTATTTTTCTTTATTTTTGTTAATAATTTCACTGTAAATTTATTAATTCTTGTCAAAATCTACAGAGAAGCATAATTATCTGACAGTCCAAAACGTATCCTTAATAAATAAAGTAATATTTGAAATCCCCTTCTGACACTACGAAACGAAACAAATAAAATTATCGTATTTAAACAGGAGTACCAATATTATGTACAAATGATGTTTACGTCATATTCTCTAATCAAAATCACTAAAAGTTTTGTCAAAAAAAGTTACCAGTCGATTTCATCATCAGGAAACTATCACGTAGCGCCCCCTACAAAGATTGTAAAATAGTACAATGGTCTTGGTCTAAAGTAATGCGTCTTTGCCGATTTTGATAAGAATTGATAAATTTACAGTGAAATTATTAACAAAAAATGAAAAAAAAATTTTAATTTAACGCTCAGTATATTTTTCCACGGCAATATTTTATTAAGGAATATTGGGTCTTATGGTCACATTTTAGCTTAAATAACCCGCCCTTAGCCTATGTTCCAATAGTTATAAATCACTTGGTACAGGGTGGCGCAATCTTCTAACTTAGTTATTAAAGAATATACAGGGTGTCCCACCGGAAACGCCATCGATAGATTATAGAAAAACTGTACATGGGAAAAATTTGAAAATTTGGTAGTATACTAACATCCACGGGGGCAGTTCCGTTAAAATATTTTCAAGATGATGGCACTTCCGGTTATACCGGAAGTATGTGTCGGGTGGGTTGCTTATTTTAAATGGAACACTCTATATATTATTCTATTTTTGGATTTTGCACAAAATTGTAGACACATTTTGTGTATAATATCCTATACCTAAGTCTAACTGTTTTGGACTTATTTTAAATTTTATGTCAAAAATTACGTTTTCAGGCCTAAACAAAATTATAAAATTTTCCTATACTAATGCTTTTATTATTTAATTGGAATAGGTTTTCTTGTAGCAAGGGACCTATTTTAGTGGGTTATGTCGATATTTTGATAATAAATTAATACAGGGCGATCAAAAAAAAGGATTAAAATTAAATTCAAAAACACGTCAAAAGTCATTTTTTTAAATGCAAGCACCATGTTTTTATAATTTTATCTTATTTACCATCAAAAATAAGGTTGACTTTGTACAAGGTTGTCTATTCAAAAAATTCATGGTTTTCGAAATATTGGCAATTTAACTTTTTTTTTGTTGCACAAATGCTATTGTATTTCTTTTAATATGAATGGTTATTCTTAGTTGGCCATGATGTTGTTAGAAAACAATCATCTGTGACAGTGGCGGCTTGTCCATATGGTCATTTAGTCAATGACCTCCCAAAAAATTTTGACAATTTATAAAAAAATATTCATTATTACGTGTTTTATCAAAATAGGTAATTAAGTTGCAAGTACAATAACTTAAAATTTATCGGCTGTCGTTTGTAATTCATCCTCTTCAACCTGGCGGTGCGAATTGTTCTCATTGAATTAGATCTACCCGGAAAAACTCGAAAAACGTGCAGCGCCCGAATAAACGCAAACGTCCGAAACAATAATCAACTTTGGGTCATGAGCCGGGTCCCGCAGTTTACGTTGACTTCATATAGGGTGTACAACTATGCTCGATTTTTGATTCGATTTTCTCGTGTTTTAAATCAATTTAAGAATTTATATTGATATGTTTTACTGTTGTTGTGTTGTTTTGTAAAAATACTATTTTTGATTCGCGTGTGCATGCGCTATAATAGAAAATGTCGGTAGTGCAGAAAATTAAACAACTAAAAAGTGCTAACAAACTTAATTTTACAAAATTAATCGAGTTCAAGGCAAATGGTCGTTCTTTGCCAGAACTAAGTTTACGACAAACTAGCAAAGACTAAAATAAAGATGTTCATCGAAACTTTCGCAAGGTAATGTAGCTAACTGGATATGTGGTTTATGGTTTTCGAAATATTGGCAATTTAACATTTTTTTTTGTTGCACAAATGCTATTGATTTCTTTTTAATATGAATGGTTATTCCTAGTTGGCCATGATGTTGTTAGAAAACAATCATCTGTCAAGGATATGTCAAACTGTGTGTATCAAACTAAGAAATGCCAACAGTTAACTGTACCGACTGTAGTGTTAAAGTGCATATCGTCATCAAAGCGATAACTTATTATGCTTGAAACACACGTGTGTCGATAAAGCCAAGTAATTACTTGTACAGTATTACACACGCAACGAAAGAACACCTGGTTTTATCGACACACGTGTGTTTCAAGCATTTAAAGTTATCGCTTTGGTAACAATATGCACTTTAACACTCACAATCGGTACAGTTAACTGTAACACATGTTCTTAATATAACTTTATCACATTGTCCATAAACAATAAATAAATTTAAGTAATCTTCGTTTGTATAATTTAAGCGTCCCGGCATGATTATTGAAAATTTTGAACAGTTTGACATATCCTTGACAGATGATTGTTTTCTAACACCATCATGGCCAACTAGGCGAATAACCATTCATATTAAAAGAAATACAATAGCATTTGTGCAATAAAAAAAAAGTTAAATTGCCAATATTTCGAAAACCATGAATTTTTGAATAGACAACCTTGTACAAAGTCAACCTTATTTTTGATGCTAAATAAAATAAAGCAATAAAAACATGGTGCTTGCATTTAAAAAAAATGACTAAAATAATAAAGGCATTAGTATAGGAAAATTTTATAATTTTGTTTAGGCCTGAAAACGTCATTTTTGACATAAAATTTAAAATAAGTCCAAAACAGTTAGACTTAGGTATAAAACATTATACACAAAATGTGTCTAGAATTTTAGGCAAAATTCAAAAATAGAATAATATATAGGGTGTTCAATTTAAAATAAGCAAGTTGACACATACTTCCGGTATAACCGAAAGTGTCACCATCTTGAAAATATTTTAGCGGAACTGCCCTCATCAATGTTAGTATACTACCCAATTTTCAAAATTTTTCCATGTACAGTTTTTCTATAATCTATCGATGGCGTTCCCGGTGGGACACCCTGTATAGTGTGAGATTTAAGACGGGATAGCTTTATTACTCCAATGTTTTTAAAGTATTAATTTTGGTACAGAATATGTATTATGAAAAAGTTGTAAAATGAAATAGTGAATACGAGTTAATAATAATATTCAGGGCGTAAAAAATTAAAAAATCACAGCAGCGTGATCTTTTCACATAAATGGGTATTTTTATGATAACAACTTACTTTCAAGTATTGTACCAAATCTTGATTAAATATAATAAAAGGCAAGTTTTTTATGACTTCTTAAAGAAGTTCCTGCAAAGCCTATTTTATAAAACAAAAAATAAAATAACTTTTAAACGGCTTAACTAAATGTTAAAAATAAAAGATATTAGAAATGTTTAGATTATTATTTATCTAAATATGTAAAATTATATACATATTTTTAAAACCAAAACCACCCTGTATATAACAAAATATTTTTGAAAACTGCGTTCAGATGTACCATTTACGACGCCGTTTAGATAATTTTGATGTCTTTAAAAACATAGGAGTAATCAAGTTACACCGTCTTAAAAACTCACTCTGTATAACTTCCATAATTTACCCCTTTTAGTACAGTTACTGAGTGCACATTTTAAAATATTTTTGATTATACAGGGTGTTCCAAAAAGTAGTGGCAGCATAAACCTATATTTTCTTTAAGGTTTAAAAGATCTCATCAAGAGCTTTAAAAAAATATAGCATGTTAATATATTGTACAGGGTATTTTAGAAGATATAGTTAATTATCAGTAACATTGACACCTACTTTAACGTTGTGTTACATTTTATAAAAGTCGAAAAATATTGTATTTTACGTGCAAAAATTAAATTTTTCCATAAAATTTCTTGTACATTTTGGGTTAAAATTATAGGTGGGACACAGACTTTTGATTCTCACTATGTAATAGTACTCGAAGATTATTCTTATATACAGAGTGGCGCAAATTTTTGACATTGGTGGATAACATCTTTGGGAAAAAAGATATCAATTTTAAAATTGGTCACATTTAATACAGTTTTTGAACGTACGTTTTAAAAATATTGTTGATTATACACGGTGTTTCAAAAAGTTGTGGCAGCAATAAAATCACTACAATTGTTTAACCCTTTTATTACAGTAGTAAAATACAGGGTGTCCCATTTAGAATAACGTAGTAATTGTATAAAATATTGTATTGTCATGAAACTCTAAATTAACAACACCCTGTAAATAAATTTTATATTACAATAATTTGTATTGATGGCTCCCATATTTGGGAATTAATACACAAAAATGCGTTAGCAAATTTTTTGGCGATTAAGTGTACCTAATGAAAGTATTTAAACCATAGTAATTTCACAAACTCATTTTAATCGATAACTATAAAGAATGGGTATAAGAAAGCCTTAATAAAGTAATATTATATTGTTCAGTATACTTCAAAAATAATATAAAATACAGGGTGTTCTATTCAAAAAAACATAACTTTGATAAAGCACGTTTTTTTGGAACACCCTGCATATGTCTGACTAATTTAGAAAAGTAGCCGTCGCTAACCTACGTACTGCTGCCAAATAACTTTTGCATATCATTTTTCGTTTTTCCATTAAACTCCTTCTCCCGTTAGGCATGACCCATCCTGTATATATACACCTATTATTGCCTCAAAAATTTTTTCAAAGATACATAAAAGAAATGTTGGTCAATAGTTTTCAACAAAATTCCTGTACCCGTTTTTATAAAATGGGGTTATATTAGCTATTTTCCAGCATTTTGAAAATGTTCTATATTTTAGAATTAGATTGTAAATGTGTGTCATCACTACGGCTAAAATTGAAGCATCACCTCTAATAAAAAATTCAGGAAGATTAACGGAACTTCAATTTTTAAACAGGGTGGTAGTTATCTTCAGGCAATAATAGGTAAACGCCAAGCAAGAAATCTAAGATCATTAGTTTCAGGAAATTGACATCTACAAACTAAAATACTTAAAAGCACGTCCTCAAACCGATAATTTCTCAATCTTCAGATTGATTGCTCTTCAGGTGAATAATAAGCTGTCAAAAACAAAATAAAAAAATTTAATAAAGAATTAAACCGTGGTTTGGTTTTTATCGCAATTTTAGAAGATTCACGGAGATGCTGTTTTCTAAAGAAGACAAAGTTCATTGTATTGTATATTGTATGGGTTCCTTCAATAGAAAGAAGGAAACATCGCCTTGAATAAGGCAACACTTTTGGTTTCCGAAACACCGATGCTTATGAAATAAACGAGTTCTTTTGATGTTTCCTCACTCCCAACGAAGGCCTTCTTGATGAAGGAACCCATACTATTGAAAATTCAAAGGAGTAATAATAATAAATCACATAATTGTATTGTATTATATAATATATAGAAAAAGGAATAAAAACAGCTGTTGTCATAAATAGCTACCAACAGACTTTCGATAATTACGACAAAATCATTAAAGAAGGTTAAAAGAATCCTTAAACTTGTATAAGTTTACATGTGCGAGTTGTTTTAGATTGAAATTTAGCTACTAACAAAAAGTTTTACCATTATATTCGACAAATTAGTGGTGTCCCATTTGTAAGCCCTAGAATTATTAAGTGTTACCAGAAATAGATCATCTCCTTAAAATGCATAACGTCCCATAGATACAAGCAGTAGATTCTATATACGCGTTAGTGTTTTCTTTAGTCCCCGATAGATGGTGTTATGCGTTGGCTTTCTGGTTTCGTCATTGATTGAATATCGCGAAATAAGGTGTTAAAATAACAGGAATCCAAAACATTACAATAATGTAACACCTATCGGCAACTTCGGGAAGTTCATATGCAAATATAGAATCATCGGGGCGTTATACATTCCGGGGGAAATGATGTATTTCTGGTGTTACTAATAATGATTTTGTAGTTATATTGTATCCATTAGTTTACCTGAAGAAACATTTAAAACATAGCATAGAACTTTATTGTATAAGAAAGAGGAAGATCCAGACAATCATCTAACTTTTTGTTTATACTGTTTGATAGAATTTCTATTAGAGGAAGGAGAATGACAAAAAATGATTTAGGCAGAACGTATTTTTAGGTTAGCAGTGACAGTTAATATTTATTTTAGGTTAATATTGACATAGTCTGGGCTACAAAGGAAAAATAGAGGAAATAATTCATGTAAAAACCAATTTTGGCATAGTTGCAAGAAATGATGTTCTGAACAACATACCAAAAGTACTGATTGGTAAGGGTAAACCTAAAGACGGGAGGTGGTCTATTGAAATTTTTGTTAATCGAAAACTACTTCTTTTAATGAAGAAACGTTTATATACTAAATTATTCTAAGTAAAATTATCTACGAATTAGTTTTAATACATTTTTGTCTGTGATTGATACCTAAGGAGATGTGGAGAGGGAAAACCAAGAGATTTTGAAAAAACCGGGTGTCGTGGTATAAATGAATTGTTTTACTTGACAATTTGTTTTGAACTTTAATTTTTTTTAATATCTATATTCTTGTCATTATCATTATCATCGTTGCTGTCTTTTGATAATCACTCACTTTGTACACAAACCGAGGCAAACGCCGTAAGCACGGGAGCAGACAATCTCTGCTTTGCGACATCCGCAGCGAGCCCCCTAGCGAGTGTTGCTTTGAAACTCCTTTGGTGTGAAGAAGATTGATTATGACGATTTCCAAAACGCCGAGTACCGATGTTTGTTCAAGTTCTCTTGACGTGCTGGCGCTTGGTGTATAGCAAAAAAAAACTTCTCACTAGCTAGTCAATATTTAAAGATGATGATGAGAGGTCTGTCAATATAGTTAAAATATCATTTTCAAAACCAGCGAAGAGCTTATCTATTTCCAATTTGCTCTTCCATGTATTGCCGAAGTAGTATCACATCCGGCGAATGGAAGCTGTTGAAGTTCTCGCACCAAAAACGTTTTGACATCCATGTTCCCACAGCCTAGATTCACAAAATAGATGTTGGCAGATGGTGGCGCCAATCCAATGAGGAGCATTATCAAGTCCACATCCTCCTCCACTATTGGTACTGTTGGATATGTAGCAACTTTATCCAACCCGCACCTCACAATAGTGCAATCAGCAGTTCCTGTAACAACAGTTGTTTCAATTCCTGATGCTGATATTTTTTCGGACAACAGACGGATGAGTTTTCTTCGTTTCGTTTGGAAGCAAAAGCTCTTGTTGCACTGTTATGATAATTTTTTTTTATCGAAGTTGATGTCAGCTCTCTTTGCTTGTGCTTGCTTGTTTTGTGCTGTTGCATCATTGTAACCATCAAAAACCACAGCTTCTGGACTGAGGTAATGTATTGATGACAAATTGAAGAAATGTCGGACAACGCTCTACACTTACTACCTTTACTAAACATATTTTTTTCCGAACAATATAGGATAGATGGTTTTAGAGATATTGCCGGCACCTTTGTTTATTCGGTCACCATGAAAAGACCATTATTGGGTAGGATCTAGATACCATCTACAGGGCCGGCGCCCTTGCTTTTTTGTTCATGTATTATGAACATGTATCTGTTTTTAGATTTGTTGTAAATTAAGTTCAAAGATCTGGATCCAGATTTTTTAGATAAAAGATAAGCCGATACCTCAGCTCTCCAACAAAACAATCTACAATTATTGATGTTTGAACACTGATCTACTAATCAAAACGTCGGCACATAAAGATATAGGGACTCTTCTAGAATATATTGAGCCAATTCATAACCAGCTATTTTTTTTCTTTTTTGAAGGTGGGTTTTACTTGAAACTGTTTAGTTAAATAAAACGTCATTGATTCTACAGTTTTTCTATCCACAACAAAACCGTACTTTTGAAGATTTTTAGTGGATCGCTTTAATGGTTCTGTTCCCAATAATGAAGATGGTCCCAAACGATTATTTTTAACAAAATCATTCATAAATATTCTTCATCGTAACGTAAGATGCAGTAGGTATACCGATAATTCTGGTAGCAGTATTGACCCCCACTCTACTACGAACTGCGCGCATGGCTAAGAAGAGTTCGTCTCTTGCTTGTATTTTTCTTTTTGTTTATATTCAGTTAGCATGATTGAAAATATCTAAATATGTCCAAGTTATAGATACCGTAAAAAAAATTATGAAGAGAGAGATAACCACATAACTGGTAAACGTTGAGTTTTTTAAGAAGATTTAGTTCGACTAAAACACCATCAAAATCGGTTCTAGAAAAAAAAGTACGTTCACCTTTGACTTCTACGACATTCAGACATTTCAATGGATCGTCTTTCTTAGACAACCGGTTATTTTTTGGCCAAACACAAAATTTGTCTAGTTGTAAAACTTTTACGTTAGTTCTTGATGTTTCAATTATTTCACTTAGCTCTTCAAAATCGTATACATTTTTCTTTCTTGATATTTTCATTTCAATATTGCCATGAATTTCGTCGGCATCACCTTTCGTTAGATATCGCAACGTAACTTTTTTGGGCCCCAATAGACAGTTAACAACATTTATTAATGCCGAAAATAATACCTAATTTTTGTTTTGGGCTGTACAGTTATCCGCCCAAAATATAAGGTAACTGGGGGTAATAAGGCCCACCTAAAGTTTATTATTTTTATTTAAAAACTGATTGATTTTTGAAAGTTTTATTGAGGTCAAACGTTTAAACACTAAAAACATTATTATAAGGCCAAGTATAAATTTGAAAAAATAACAAATCGTGTACCTAAACAAATAAAACTCAAAATACTGATATGGGCCTTAAAACCTGTTGTTGCAGATAATAAAGCCCATGCTCTTAATGCTAATAAAATACTGGACTACTTATATGCCAATAAAAAAACATAACAAACTTAAAAATACAACAATTATAACAGAAATAATATTTATGGCATACACTCTGGGCATAAAAACTCATCCATATCATCCGCTGTTAACCCAACACATTCCTCGTGAACCCAGAATCCACAATGAGCACATTTTCTCATATCAGCCACATAATCCATATAACAAACTGCACATTCCCATTTTTCATCTGCTGTAGTAGAAGAAGCTTTAGCTTGTGGAGATGCTGTGGTGTTCTTCTTAGGAATGTTTTGGAAGCATGTAGAATCTGGCGAATCATTCATAAAAACGGACCGTTTGACTTCCAGGGCTTTGTAGTTAATAGCTTTGCGCCTTTGAACCCCATTAGTCTTTTTTTTAATCATATTCGGTGTTGGCAATACTTCTGAAAACGAGTTTTTGGCGGTATTTAATAATTTTGACGAATCACAGATAACGGTAAGTGGTCATCAGAATCATAGTCGGAATCGATATCGACCAATATCTTTTCATTAGAGGAAGTGCATGCAGATGTCTCATTAGGTATCGCACTTGGCAAACTGGGAGCAAATGCCTCGAATGGTAAAACATCTTTATCATATGGACAAATGCCCGTCGCTCGAAATCCACTAGCAATATTTCCGATGGTCATTGTTTTTCCCATGTAGGCAGAAACACATCAGAAAATCTCTCCCTGTTTAAATCTCGGGTTGGATGTTTATCCCAGTATTTTACAAGCTCATCGTCCCAATATGCTTCAAAAGCCCTGAAGACCGACTTGTCCATGGGCTGCAACTCATGAGTTGTATTGCTAGGTAGACAATACAAGTGGATACCGTGTTCTTCGGCCTTCTCGGCAATTGTGATGTCCAAATGGCATTTTGCACCATCAAAAATTAAAATGACAGGAGGAGGAGACATGTACTCTATAAAATGATCGAGCCATTTATTAAATGTTTCTATATTCATGCTTCCCCTAGGGGTCATCATAACTTTAGACCCAGTAGGCAAACCATCAGAATATGTTGGTTTCATACGTTTGCCTTTGAAAAGAATAGTAGGGGGATAGCATGTCCAAGAGCATTAGCACATGCGACAATCGTCACATTTTCTGCATGTTCTTGGGAAACAAAATGCACTCGTTTGGCTCCTTTAGCAGACAAAACCTTTTGTTGATGGTGAAGGGTTAATCGGCAACCCTTCTCATCCATATTATAAATTTTGGTAGCTTTGTTTTTTAAACCAGTTCGTTCCAGTAACTCACCCAATTTATTGAAATGGTCAGAGACAATAAAGCGGTTCAATTTTTGAGCTCGAGCAGGATTCATCATCTGGGCTCTTCGCCTGGAAATTTTTGGGTGATTTTTTAAAAAAATTCTGAACCATTCCCTACCGGCAAGTTGAGTTTCTTTGTTAAAAGTATGTTTTATGTTGTTTTTCTCTACATATTTATACACACTTCTTTTTAACGATTTTGGAGTAAGGGAGAACCCCTTATCAGCCAGTCTTACAGTTTTTTTTTCCAGGTCAGCCTCCTGTTCTGTTGTTAATATTGTCCTTCTTCCTAATTTTTTTCTTGCGGTTTGTGTTCTTATATGGTTTCTTAGAGTCCTTCTAGGTATTCCGCACTTTTTTCAACGTACCGCTGTGATTTACCTTCTTTTATTAACTCTAATGCTTGGGCCATGCTTTCTTCGGTCCATTTTGCACGAAGTCCTCTATTTATTTTACCCATAGTCTAAAATCGTATTTATTTTGATTTTAATAAAATTAAAGAAAAGCTAGGCTTTATAAGTTGTATTTTTAAAGTACAGAAAATAAAGCCCGGTATGTAAAATAACTTAAACAGAAAATAAGGCCCGGGCTTTATTATCTGTTACGTTATATTCTTTTCACTTTAAGATTATGAAAATAAAAACACGAGATCCATCATAATATTCACGAATAACGAAGTACACGGTTCATAGATAAACCCTGAATACGCACAAAAAATATTGAGTTAGTTTAAATAGGTTTAATTACTTACCAAAGTGTCTTTTGTCTTAGAACAAGCACATGAACAAAACGTGTTGGTTCATAACTAGGTACATGCCGGTCACAGGGAAACCATTTTACATAAATAGACTCTCGGTGCTAGTAGCACCCCATAGAGAGCAATTGGAGTATTTTAAAGTAAACTTTTCACCAAAATAATGCGGTGGGCCTTATTATCTGGTGGGCCTTATTACTCCCAGTTACCTTAAATTCTTCCATAATTCTTTTTGATTGGATTACTAGCAATATAGAATCTACAATTGATTCCGCTTTCTTTCCACCAGCTGTGTTCATACAATTTTTTCCATAACTTTTTAACTGTTGGCGGCAAACATGGCATATTTTATATTACGGTTCTGTTGCCTAAATTTATTACGTTTCGTGGTAAAAGATTTTTTTTAAAAAATGCGCTTGAACTAGCGAAGAAGTTATTGGTATCAGCTCCGATCCATTGCACCCAAAAAGTGTCTCAAGAACTAACTTTAATGTTTGAAGACAGGTGGATAAGGACATTAGCCATTGAGAAAATATTAAACAACAGGTTTACAATACAATAAAGAACACGAGGGAAGAATTAGAAGAATTTGATAGAGTAGTATTCAACAGACTTTCTTCAAGAAGTCCGAATAGCAACACTGAATAGTGTTTCTTTACGCATGGTGCTTGAATCCAAACGACCACCATTTCGAACATTTATTATAATTTGTTTCTAATTTGTAAATGTAAAGAGTTGTCTATAAATATTCACCAACACTTACTAATAACTTAGTCACACTTTTCATGAGTAAAAATAAACAATTTCTTGATTTATACAAGCATTGTTATCCTTTCTAGCTCTTTTTTGGCAAAAAATAATGCACTTATTAAAACAACAAACAAAAATTTATAAAAGCACTATATTAATTAACAAACTAAGAAAATTTAATCTTTAAAAGTTTATTTCTTATATCCATAGCAACAATTCATAGCATTCTCGACATAATGGGTAATCAATAAAAATTTTCTGTTTATTGAAGTAACTCTAAAACGATTTGATTTTGGTATAGTTCAGTAATCGTGGCTGAGAAATAAGAAATTTGGAGACTGTTCGTCTATCTGCAAAAAGATTGTGAAAATTGCTTCGGAATAATAATGTAGGAATGGGAAAAATTGTTTTGTCCAAAAGTTTTTAAAAATTTATTAAAATTTACTGCGGATTTTATTTGTTATTACTCTGTATCTTTTTCTTCTGTAAGTTTTAGAGACCAAAGTCATAAGACTTTTTTGTTCAGCTATAAATTTTCTACAAAATAGTACATTTTAAAATTGTAAACATTTTAAATTTATTATTAATTACTGTGAAAAACTGCAAAAAAAGTCTTCTAATAATCTTCTAGTGTTATATCGATTGGTAAACTTTAATAATAATACGTGCAATTAAAGTTTACCAAAAACTAAACAAAATAAACGTGTCCGCTTTTAAATAATTATAAGATTTGTTATAATAATTTTTAAAAATGAAATTTTGAAGTCTTATTAGCTAGATTCGAAACTATTTTACAGGAATATCCTTTTAGTGATTTTAAGATTATAGTAATTATTTATCAATTTGATAAAATAAACAATTATATTTTGCGATTTTTAATCACTTTTGTTGAAAAAATGTTATAAAAAAATTTAAAATACTAGGCAACATTATGGAGCAGATGAAATAGAATAAGTGAGAATCGATTTGTAATAAAAAAATATGTATTTTAAGTAAAATTTGTTATTTGTTTAATTAGAAGCTGAGATATAAACAGTTTATGTTGTTATTGTGTATTCGGTAACTGAAGAATAATGTGATCTAAAAAAATGTGTACATTGTCTTTGATACATTAGCTATCAAACTACAATAGTTTAAAAAGATTAGGATTAGTAGTTTTTACAAGAAAAATAGTAACTACAAATCTCGGTGGGTAGCGCAATGTGATTCGAAGCACAGCTCTCAAGCGGGTCAGCGCACAGTTGGAGATTTAGCAGTTGAATGTGATGTTATTGCTTACCTATAATATTTGTTGTAACCTGTGTTTAATATACTATTAAATGTAATAGTACATTTTCGACATTAATGTATTTTTAAAGTTACCAACATGGAAACGTACAACTAAGCAAAACTTCAAAAGCAATTTTAAAGAAATTTGATAATTTCTCTTGCCAGAAAAAATTTTTTAGATTTTTTTTAGGATAAATAACTAATAAGCGAGCGTTTGTATACAGGGTCGTTAGTATGTATGGGTACAGTTTAATATTTTGAGAACCATTTATCACAGCTTTTTGAAATTTGGTATGCTATTAGTAGCAACTAAATTCTATTTGTGATGATTTTTAAAATTTTTTAACGTCATTTGTTTCGGAGATAGCTAAGAACGAATTTCAGAAGACATGAAAGAAAAGTACCTCTCTGTAAATTGGTAAAAGACAGATGATCATCAACAGAAATAGAGAAAACAAAATCAGTAAGATTATTTCATACAACCATGTCTAGTGGTTTTATTCAAACTATTAATTTTGGGAATAATGCATTTTACCTCATATTTATTGCTACTTAACTTTTTGGCACACCTTTCTTCAATTTATAACAACTCTGATGGTTGTCACAACTTATAAGAACCGCTTCATGAGCTACTTTTTATTAACTAACATTTATTAACAGATGCAGTCTGAATAATAATTGACCAAACACCTTGTAAGCAAAACCTTACAATAATAGCAGCATACCAAAGTCCAAACGCCTCATTTTTGGTAACCATTGGATCCTATTAGGATGCAACCTCGACGTGGTGATCCAAAGGCTGTGCGAAATGTACTGACCTAACACACATAAGGGAAGTTTAAAGAATTTATAAAACCCGAAGCACCAACTCGCATTTCTCCAAATAATCTACACCCGACGGATCTTAGCAAAATAGCAAAAAAAAAAAAAAAAAAATAAATTTTGAAAAAAACAAGTTGCTTGATGATTTTAGATAAATGTCATTTTATCAGTGACATATTAGTCAAAACTTGATCTTGTGTGCAATAATTACTTTCAATCATTACAAAGATTTCAAGAAACTGGTAACGTTAATGACCGAGAAGAACCTGGACGTCCTAGAGTTGTGACTAATGAAACAAGCTCTGTCCAAAAGATACTCAAACGCAAACGATACCATCCGTATTGCTTTGGAAACGCACGTCACTTATTTTGTTGATTAATTATTTTATTTCAATTTCACGTTTCCGGAACGTTTTGATGGTGAGATTTACTGAAATGAGTGTCCCGCAAGCTATCATTGATGAAGCAGCAAGTGTAGTTGCAAGATTACTGCCCGAAAAATCTTCAAGAAGGTATGAATACGAGTTCGCAGAGTTCAAAAAGTGGCAAAAGGAAAACTGGTGCTACGGAAGACGTTATATTAGCGTATATCAATAAATTGTCTGCCAAATTCAGCCCGAATTATGTATGGTCGAAGTGGTCAATGGTTAAGAGTTGTTTAGCAGTTAGAGAAAACATTGATGTTTGCAGGTTTGTTTCCTTATATTTATTACGTCCCCAAGAAAGCCAAGGTTCTGACAAAAGAGCAAGTGGAAAAGTTTATCATTGAAGCTCCTGACAAGAAGTGGTTACTTGCCAAAGTCATTACCATTTTTGGTATATTTGGATGTTGTCGGTGCGATGAGCTTTCTATGCCTCACTGTAAATGACGTGGAGGATTTGGAGAAATATACTGTTGTCACCTTACGAGAGACTAAAAATTAACGACAAGGAAGTTTACAATAACGGACGATGGGTGTAGCTTTAAACCTTGTGCTCTTTATCGGAAATATGCGGCCTTACGACCTCCAAGAAGTAATGATCTGGGGTTGTTCTTGACGTAGTACCGCAGTGGAGAATGTGTCGCCCTAAATGCAGGTCAACATACTGTAGGCGCAATACCCAAGAAAATTGCTGAACATTTGGAATTAGAAGAACCGGCTCTTTATACAGGGCATTCATTTCGACGAACTGGAGGAACGATGGTGGTTGATGCAGGTGGTGAAAGTTTGATTCTGAAGCGTGCAGGGGGATGGAAATCAACACAAATTGCAGAAAACTACGTAAATGATTCGATTAATAATAAGATTAAAATGGCAAAAAGAATGTTTCCACTTAAAGAATCCACGCCATCCACTTCTACAGAAAATATATGCGCAAGTACAATGCATGTAATCTTTGAATACTCTTTTCAAAATGTAACTTTTAACCCCTCGTGCTACTTAAAAAAAATCAAGTTAGCATACCAAATTTCAAACAGCTTTGATAAATAGATATTAATTTATTTTAAACAAAAATACAATAAAAAAGACTAATAACGTGGTGAGAATCGGCCGAAGTGCTTCAGAGCTGTGCTCCAAATCAAATTGCACTACCCGCGGAGAGCTAGCTATTGTTGCTATTTTTTTTAATATTGTAGCTTGATTGTTAATATATCAGAGACAAAGTACAAATTTTTTTAGTTCAAAATATTCTTTAATTACCGAATAAACTGTAACAATGTAAATTGTTTATACCTTGGCAAATGACATTTTTGTTTAATTTTGTTCTATAATACTGTTTATAACAAAAAATTATTTTTTTAACAAAAGTTACTAAAAATTGCAAAATATAATTGTTTTTTATGACAATAATAAATAATTACTATATTCTTAAATTCACCGGAAGGATATTTCTGTAAAATAATTTCGTATCTAGCTATAAGGCAAACTTTCATTTTTAAAAAACTATTATAATCAACAAAACTAATAATTATTTTATTTTGTTTAGTTTGTGGTTACTTTAATTGCACGTATTATTATTTAACTTCACCAATAGAAGTAAAATTGAGAGACAGTAGAAATATTCAATAAAAAAAAATTTTTTGCAGTTTTTACTGTAATTAATAATAAATTAAAAAAATTTACAATTTTAAAATATCCTGCTTTGTAGAAAATTTATCGTTGAATAAAAAGTCGTATGGCTCTAAAACTTATAGAAAAAAAGATTCAGAGAAATAAACAATAAAATCCGCGGTAAATTTTTAATAAATTATTAATAACTTTTGAAACGGCGCCTACTTTTAGACAAAACTATTTTTCCCATTCTTACGATATTATTCTAAGGCTCTCTGAAAAAGTGCCAGAGTGACTGGACTAGTATAGGAACGTGTAATACCACTTTATAGCAAATTTTGTCGTCAATCTGATCATGAAACGAAAAACGAAAAACAATTGAAATTTTTACATTTTTAATTCACGCTGAATAGTGTCAATTTGGAAATTGCTTTCAGACAAAGATTTTTATTTCAAAGAATATCTACGATAATTATTTAGACTTTAAGACTACAAGATTAATTGAATTTCCAAACGTCGAAATTTTGTGAAAGAATTGTTATCCCAAAAACTGTAAAAAGATTAAGAATTATGATTTCCATCAAAAAATGCAAACCTATAAAGTGTTTTATTTGGACTAACAAAATGAAAGCGCTAAAAACCTGAAAATTTTTTAGAAGAATGTGACGTGATCAATAATACCTAACTTTAGATCTTCAAATTTTTGTTTGAACCGGAACTCCATAAACTTCTAATGAACGGATTCGCAAGACACCCTGTATAAAAGAAGTTCCATTTAAAAAAATTCAACTTTGACAAATCACCCTGCATAAGCAATGGAATTGAAGTGAAAGTATTTTAAGTTTGTAGACTCGCGAGTTTCTTACCATACTTCAACAATTACACTGTTAACCCACCCTGTATACCCAACAATCTTACAGTTTGATTAATATTAATGAACTGATCATAGTTTAATATTTCACTCTTACTTAACATTTTTTGAAAATAATATTAAACAAAGAAACGTAAAAATTAACAATAACAACTGTTACTTCAAAAAAAGTGTAAAGTTTTTCAGGTAATGAAATTCAAATCAAAACATTTTGCTAGTAAGTAACTTCATCAAGTGATAAGAATTTTCATCAATTACAGTGGAGAAACTTTAGATACTGTTAGTTAAAATTTAAAAGTATGTAATATGCATCTAAATTAGAATAATTGCATTAGCATACCTAGAATGCTTGTAAAAAGTTTTAATTATTCTACTTATTGGTATGTTGCTTGTGACCAAATAGAATAAAATCGTTCTTTAATGCGGTACTCTCGACAGATTGCACGTGGATTTTCCAGCGAGATTAACCCTGCAATGATAACAGTAGGAAATCTAGGGACACGCTGTGGACATCTGATCAAAATCGACATCAAAAACCAGACCTGAATCTATTACCATTTATTATTGATTTCAATTTGTCGTAATGCAACACATGGCAGTTCCGTATTAGCACACGTGCGTACATTCGTCAAATCCAAATAAATATCTACAAAATGTTTTTAAAAATTTCAACCAGAATATATTAAAGAAAGTAAGAAGGTAAAAAATCGAAAGATGCAGGTGTAAAAATAATAAAAAAGTAATGTCATAAAATGGAAATCAAACCGAGACGGTATCAGTTTTGTCTATTATTTTCAGGAAACTTCAGTCTAAATAAGTATGGGGTGTACGAGCTCAATCCTGATTGGTCGATATAAATGACAGCTCGCAGCGTAAGAATGATTGCTTCTTCTTGCTAACGCCGGGAGCACCACCCAGTATTGAGGGTTATTTAGGGTAGAAAGTAGAAACAGCTCAACCCTCACGACATACAATTTCAAAATGTGAAGCATTTACCGAAACAAGAATTTCGTTTCTTTGAACAAGCGACGCTTTAAATGACTAAGACGTTTTCTTGTCATAAAACGAAATTTTAATTTGTCGAAATTATTTTGTCTCAAACAAAGTAAAACTCTCTAGTAAAACTTTTAAACCTAATCCAAAAGTGTTTCGCACAAAAGTTTTTTCCACGGTAGCAAGAGAGGCGTCCGTGTCGGCCGTCCATTAAAAAGTCATTAAACATCATCTCTCGCAATTACAAACTTGGACTCTTTTCCCCCGTGCTTGCTATTCACTTTTTCAGGAATTCACAAACGAGACGTCGAGATAAATATTTTATACGACATAAGCGACGTAAATATATAAGCAATAATCGTATGCAAATTGCATAATTGAATGTTTACCTTTTTTTATTAGGTTGGAGCTTAATTTTTTAAAGCTAACCGTAATTTCAATTTGTTTTTCAATAACATTTAATGGGAATTATTTTAAAGAAAACCCCTGGCACTAATATCCCACATAAATGTTGTACAACCAAAATTAAAACAAGTGATGTGTTTTTAAAGTTGGCGAAAATATAATTTACAACAACTTTTGTTTAATAACATTTTTTGTACAATTTATGTCAATGGACAAGACATTGTTTCAACAAAAATCGTATGTAATTTATTATAATTAGAAATCAAATTTTTTGTCAGAAATAAAAATTATGAGACTCGGTGGTTAATACTCCCTAAAAATGTAATTTATAATAAAATATATCAGCAATACCAATTTTATATAAGCGTTGTTACATGTGTGGCGACAACATAATCAGTTTAAGCAACGATTCAAATAGCTTAAGTTTATTTACATTGTATATTTTAGTTTAAGCTGTTTACATCTAGGTCTCATAAACGACCCTGCACAATCTAGAACATTACGTTTGTTTTAATTGCGCTGTTTACAACCCCATGTAATACAAAACGTATATAACCGTAGTCAATATTATAGTAAAGAACGTAGTGTGTATACGTCAGAAATATAGTCAATCATTTCACATCAAAAATGGGCACTAAAAAACCAAAATGGTGACCCCGACGGTTTTAGTAGAACATTTGCAGAGAACATAATTTAAAACTGTTGACAAAATGGACTGCATTAATTTAATGTAAAGGATTATCTCAACCGAAAAAATAATCTTACTTTAATGATTTGTTCTTTGGTGTATGGTATAAATTCGCCGACTTTCATTCAGGCCTAAGAGTAGGTCTTTAAATATTGTTTTAGACAATTTTAATTGTTCTATAATGGGTTTCTTCATACGGTAGTTAAACACTTCTAACTAATATGGCATTTGGCATAAAACTAAACGTTAATCTTATCTTCCACTGCACATCCATAAATTTAACAATCGCACATAAAATGAAAACTTTTCCTAACATCACCGCCCCTTTAAAACACGAAAGGGCTTTACAGGTAAAGACAAATTTAAAAATTAAAGAAAAAGGTAATTCATATACGCAAAAAATATGTATACGAAGATATATTGAAAATTTTTAGCCTACTATAGAACCAAACAAAATTTCAATATCAAAATATTTTATTACTCAACATATTCTTCTCTTAATTGAATACATTTGTTACAGCGAACCTGCAACGTCTCTAGACCATTCAAAAAAATTTTAATGTGGATACGTAACAATCTGTTCGGGTCAGGGTAAACTTTAACAATTTTGGCTATAAGCAAGATTAAAGGATTACTGGAGGAATCCTTTAAAAAACTTTTTCGTTCTCGGCAACGGTAGTACTTGTAACAGACAATTTTACTCGGTTGTTTAATTTAACAAGATATTCAAAATGTCATCTTTTCCAGAAAAATTGGAACCATAGTCTAACACGTAAAAAAGTAGCCAGGAGTGAGATAGTCGACATGATCAAGATCATTTTACAAACGGCAAAGAGGTCTACTATTTAACAACGCTTCTATTCGGTAAAGAAAACTTGCTATCTCTTCAAATGATAAAATTGTTTCTTTTATTACTCGTTTCATTAGGAATTTGGCGGATTTAACACAACCTGCCCAAAACCCTTTAAAATTTGCGCCACTAGGAGGATTTGAAGACAATTCTGAGACAACCTCAAGATGTGCTGCTTTAGTTACTATGCATACAAAAACGCACAAATATGATTCCAATAGAAGTGATTCACGTCGTGCACTTTCTTTCAATGTGAAGGGGCCGGCATATTCGGTTCCTACTTGATTAAA
Source organism: Abscondita cerata (assembly GCA_030710515.1). Taxonomy (NCBI): domain Eukaryota; kingdom Metazoa; phylum Arthropoda; class Insecta; order Coleoptera; family Lampyridae; genus Abscondita; species Abscondita cerata. The sequence continues at coordinate 45,091 of JALBCR010004308.1, read as the reverse complement.
TAGACAATCTACAGGTACGAGAGAACTAGGTAAATCAGTTTTTCTGTTTGAGCTCTCAACTTGTGGCAAAGTAAACATTTGTTAATCCGTGATCTTACGACTAGACAATATTTTGAGCACCTGAATGTAAAGATAACCAATGGTAGTGATCAGCAATTAGATTAGACAGGTGACTTTGTTTTAGTGCTTTACACTTAGGGGCAAAGAGGAGTTGCTAAGTTGTCTCCTACACGTAGTCAATCTTAAATATCTAACAAAGGTTTTAAAGAAAGTAACTTAAAACAACCAGTCCTTTTATGAGTGTTAAGGCATGTAATATCTTTTTGAAAATAGTGGAACTGAATAAGACGTACCAATTCAATAAGAGCATTATGCAACTCTTCGGTAGTCAAAATTGATAAAACTCGTTTTCTTCCGCAAATTAAAAATAAATCGTTCAATATAAGTGAAAGTACAAACTTTTTTAAAGAAGGAAGAAAATTTGCCAATATAATTTTTGATCCAAATAACTTCTATATTTGCTGGAAGAGAAGTTATATTTTTTCTCATCTCGGGAATTTCCATGGTATCAAATAATTACCGTTTAGGAGTAATATCAAAAAAATCAGAAGTAGTAAAAAAACTTGGGCCATTAAACCAAAGTAGATGGTCATGCAATTTGAAGCCACTCAATCGCACAATTGGCCGGATTGTTCTCAAAATTAACAAAAAACCAAGCAACCGGGTTTGTAAGTTCCAGAATCTCACTGGCACGGTTTTCAACGTATATTCCTAAAAGGTGTGGAGGAGTTTTCAACCAAACAAGAGTTGTTTTTGAACCCGTGTACAATCGCACTAAATTATATGGTACGTTCTTAAACTATAGACGGTTTACATTAAACGGTTTCAAATGATAGTTTTGTTTTTAAAGCAATTAAACAACTTTGAATAAACCCTTCAATTTTAGAAACTAAATAAAACAAGCAAAATAACCTATAAAAATTAACCAACTATTTCTTTGAACTAGATACTCCTATAAATCAAGGAATTACAATACTTAAAACTGCAGGCAAATCCAAGGCAAACTGATTCCAATCTTTGGATGGTATCCCAATCACATTAAGACAACCACAATTGTTACAGAAACCATTTAATGTATAAAATTACAGGAAAGAAAAACCCCATTGAGTCAAAAATTCATGCAACATAGGAATGAATAGAACGTTTGGTAACTGTTCTCTCAAATGGCTGCACTACAAACTCAAAAAAAATCACATCCAGGGTTCCAAACCAAACCGAGAATTTTTATGAAGTCTTCTTCGCACTTAAACGTTTTAAAAAAAACGGTGTTTTAGGAGAAATCATCTAAGAGGGTTAAATCGTTACTAGACCACTTACGTAGTTTAAACTTTCCTAATACCTAATCGTAAGAATTAGAACCGATTAACACGTCATCCATAAATATTTTATACTTTATATCGTGACTAGCACAAGGAAACCTACGGCCTTTATTGTCTACTAATTGACTTAGAACTCTTGAAGCTAAAAACGGGGCAGATTTTAAACCATAAGTTATAGTATTTAGTTCAAACTCATATCATTCGAACTAGGACGTTTCCAAAAGATATGTTGGTAAATTCTATCAGAAGGATGAATTAACATTTGTCGATACATTATTCGTATATCCACACAAATAGATTATTTTTTGGTTCGAAATTGATTGATCAAAATTAGGTAGAGATTCTTGGACTTTGGACCTTGATAAAATAGATTATTTAAACTAAGACCTGATTTATCGGTGGCAGATGCATTAAAAACTACACGGACTCAGTTGAATCATATGATCCAGTCGTAGATATTTATTTAAGAAATTATGGTAAGAATTGATTAAATTTTCATTTTTATTTAAACGTTTTTTCAAATAATAAGAGTTCTTTTGACTACTTCCTTATTGTTTCAATTAAAATTTATAGATTTAAATGGAATAACAACTGATTATTTACCATCACTATTACGGGTCACAGTTTTTTTTTAAATAAATTTTCGGTATTTTCACGATTTTCAGGCAAGGGCTTAGATACCTCTTCAAGGATTCCATGCGGTGAATGGATAAAATTAAAAATCACTACTCTGGTTTTAATTAGCCGACGTTTAGTCCAGTCCTATGTGAGCTTTATCAAGGCTTCTTAAATTGGAGAATATTAATGCTCACATGGCACTGGGCAAAACTTCGGCTAATGATTTTTAATTTCAAACCTCTACCTCAAGCAATCTTTACAAATATATATTTATCTATAACTGGAATTTGGAGGATTATTAAATTTAACTCAATTGCTTATTATGAACCTTTCTAGTTATTTTGGTCGAATTAACCAACATACCAGTATTGTTTTTACTTTTTGTTTTGAATACTTTATTTCTCCAAAAATCAGTTTTATACGCTTTAAAAAACTTAGTCTGGAGATCTAAAAGCCATTCATCTGTTTTTTTCCCAATCTACCTGAGAAAATACGTTATCTAGACAGTAGTAACCAACAGTTCTTGTACAGTGGTGAAGCGCACCATCAAGATAGTTTTATTCAGGACATCGATTTCTATATTTTTTGTAGAAACTGTTACGGTTCAATGTACCAGGGGATATAAACGTTTGTTGCCCATTATTCTACATCAAATATTAATCAGAAGCGTATGCTGATATCTCTTTAAAATTACAGGATTTGAATTTTTATCACTCCATACAGCAAAATAACCAAACCGGTTTAAACCGAGGCGCAAAGTGCTGTGGTGTAAATCGGTGAACTGTAATCGTTTGTCATTTCTTTGGTTCTTTGTTAATTTTGCCCTCGACGCATTTCTTTTATTTTGATAACGTTATTTAATATGAATCAAAGTTATATCAGATTAAATAGGGTGACAAATCAAAATCTATTACTTTTTTTAAATGAAATCAAAAACTTTTGAACTCATTTACTAAAAACTAGGTATTATTTTTATTTTAAAAAATCTTTTTATCTTTCTACAATACCACCTCAAAAATAACCTTTTTTGAAAAAATTGCTATGAAAGATTCGTTAACGAAACAAATTGCAAGTAAATTTAAAAAACTTAATTTAAAACGGTTGGTATTCAATCAAACATAAGCACCACCGGACTTAGGGTTTTGGGGACCGGGGCTACATCACAATGTGAGCTCCCGCCCCTATAATTGGTTTTACCGATACAAACTAAGTATATAATCTACGTAATCATGTAATTTGAAATTACAAAAAAGTTACAGTAATTGGTTTCGTGTTTTTGTTATTGAAAATGTATGAATAATGTCAGAAAATTCTAAAAATCTCATTAGGTTGCTTTCAATTGACAACAAAGAAAGTGCTGAATACCTAGATTCTTCCATTGTTTTGACACTTTGTATTTCTAGAATAAGAATATCGCAATTTCTATGTTTCACAGATGCTTTTCTCTCTTTTTAATAAGTGTTGCGTCATCTAGAATCGTCTCGTGTTCACGTAACACGCCCAAAAATACATTCGCATATTATTTTGTTTGTCTTTTAGAATGATTAATCAAAATAGATTAAATTAAAAAAATTAAATAGCAATATCAACTATTATTCATGTAACCCACGGAAAAGATGACATAAACATTTACTATCTTAAATTAAAAATTAACTTGTATCTTTTTTCTGATACAATTCGAACACAATATAACAACCTAGAATGGATAAAATAAAACAAATTGATAAGATAAAAGTGAATATTTAAGCGTATTTTACTAAAAATTTGTGGATGAAGTAGTTAATTTGTTGTTTATTATTTTTTACGATTTCTAACTTAGGGTTTGATTCCGATTGCAGTATTTTTTTTAAATAACTTATCATTATTATAATACAATTTTTAAAGTAAATTTAACATTTTGAAAAGATTAAAACTTATTTTATAAAATTGTATTAATAATGACATCAATAACAATTTTATTAACAAAAAAAAATACGACAATCGGGATCGTATCCTCATTTATTCGAGTAAATCATTATAAAAATTTTGCTGTTTTTTTTATTATCTAATAAAATATGTTGCTATATTGTGCTCAAATTGTATTAGAAGAAGATATACACGGTATAGCAACTTTATTACGTATACCCAATTCCTGCCTTTAAGATGTCCTTGTAAAAAAAATAGGCCTATATAGCACGGAGTCTGGGCTATAGCCCCCCTTTAATCTAGGGGTAAACATAAGCTTATTTATGGTGCATCTAGACAAAATATTAGGGCTACAAAGCAAATTTATCAAAATCGGGTTTGAAAATCCCACCGGTGAAGATATTTCTTGAACTTTAGAGAAACAATCCATCATCATTTTTTAAATTGTTATTTTAATTAACGAAAGACCTCCACACCCTTTTCTTACTAGGTGTTCAATATTTTTCTTTTTTTTTCCTACATCAGTTTTCTTCACACTTCTTTTATCTATTGAATTTCTTCCTCTTTTTCTTCTAATAGTATTCACCATTCGGTTTCTCCTAGTCGTAATTTTTAGCATCCTTCTTTGATGTGTTCGCCACACAACATGTTTAGCCTCTCTTTATCACTCATCCAGTACTTAATTTTCTTTTTTTCGTTTCCTGTTCTAAATCTTGTTGTCATTCTTTTTTCGTTCAGATCTTTACCCGCCTTTAGGTACTTTATAACTCTTTCCGTTATTAGTTTTCTGTACTCTTTGTTGTATTTACCTTTTTCTTTTTCCTCTTTTTGTATCTGTATCTATTGATATTATCTCCTCTTCTATACATCTTCATTTCTGTCTTAACTTCTTTATCTCTTTTCTTGCATAATATTTTCTTCTATCTTCTTTCCTGTTTCTATTTTCTGTGCCCCCACTTCTTTTCTGCATTCAAACAGTATCTCATTGTCTTTTCTTTTTTCATCTTTTCTTTGTATCTCAAAGCTCTCTTTTCTGTTTTGATTAACTTTTTCTAGTTTTACTTCTTCTTCCACTATATATTCCGGCGTATCTTTCTTTAGTCCAAATGTCGATTTCTAAAGGCGGCTGCACAATTGCCCGGAAACGAGAACGTTAACGGAAACGAGAATGAGAAAGAGAACTGAAATATTTGTGCAGATGCACAATCAACGTGAACGGAAACGGAAACAGTAGGAATATTTGACGTTATCTGGGGAGATTTATTTGTTTAAAAAACTTGTTTATCCGCTTTTATGAAAACTAATGACCATGAAACGTTTTTCAAATATACTCGAATGCTACTTGAACATTTTGATAGAATTGTAGCTGCTTTCTTATTGGCTCAGCTATTAGCATTATATCTCTTTGCTGTGATTAGCTTCGAAAATGCAACGAGAACGGGAATGTTAAAACTTGGTCAACTTTCCCGTTCCCGTTCCAGGGCGGCTTCTTGTTCTCGTTACCGGAAATTAGTTGTGCATGGACAGATTGAAATATGTGTGTTTCAACTTTTTTCCCGTTCTCGTTCCCGTTCACGTTCTCGTTTCCAGGTAATTGTGCAGCCGCTTTAGTACTTTTCCTGCAGGTCTTTCCATTCCTAGCTTTTCAAAAATCCATCGCTTATTACCAAATATTCTTTTTTCTATTTCTCATACTTGTCTTTATATTGAATTTCCTTTTTCTCTCAAATCTCTTATATGGTCTCTATCCTTGTTGTCATAATCTAATAGTGTCTACATAATACCTAAATATGTCTACTGCTCTATCTCTTCCTCCCCCACTCCCAATTTGTTTTTTTGCTTTCTTATTTTTTAAATTGTATTATTTTCATTTTCTCATTATTTGCCTGTAATTTTTTTTCTCCGAATACCTCTTTAGAATTTTAATCACTTTTCTCATATTTTCTTCCTTCGTCGCTAATACCATAATATTACCCGGTACACCAATAACACACACATCTTCCTTCTACCTGCTTTTTTTCAAATCATCCTCTAAATCTATTATATAACATGAACATCTATGCTTTAAACCTTTTTCCGTCCCAAATTATCTTCCGAATTTCGTTCACACTTTCGATCTACACTTTGCCGCCTTATGTATTTTCCTTATTACTTGCTTTATATCTACATTTATCCCTATTTCCCCATAGTTCTTTCTACATTATTGAATGTTGCTTTTCATCTTCTTCTTATTATTTTGCATATATCTTATATCCCACATTTTTGAACTCACACCTTTTCTTACCTTTTTTATATACTGGACATATTATTGCTTCTTTCCATTTTCCTTCTCCTTTTCATATTCTTCTTAATTCTTCTCTCATCCATTCTCCAATGTATCTCCCTTGTTTTTCTTGTGTTCTTTCTGTTTCTTCTGCTTCTTCTTTTGTTACTTTCTATTGTTTCCATTTCTTCTTTTTCTACCCTACGCTTTTGTGTCTTAGTTTTTCTGCAGTCTCTGTTGTTTGTAGTTGTTTCTACTCTTCTCGTTAATAATTCTTTTCATTTGTCTTATTCTATTTTTGTTTACATGCTTTTTATTTCTTCCTGCTTTTGTTTACAAATATGCCGTTCTTAATATTTTGTTTTCTAATTAGTTTCACTTGTAAGAAATATAACGCTGACTGAAAGGAATTGGTTTTTCGACCAAGAACCGCCACAAATGAAGGTAATGTAGTAGAGATTATGGGCCGCTTTTATTTAGATCAGACTTAAACTAATATTTTGAAAAGATCTATACACCGTATTTTAAAAACTCACAAATTTTAACGTTCATCTTCATCAAGGTCTACTTTCGGGTGACTACGAAAGAACATAATATTTTATAGGCTTTCTTCAAGTACTCAAAAGTCAGTTTTACAGTAATCACATTGTAAATAGATATAATTGCCGTTATTAATCCTCATAACCCCAGGATAGCAAAACAATGGAAGTAAAGAAATGAGTAGGCAGACCAGATCACCAAATCTAAGGCTTTTAGATTTTTATGGCCTTTTTTAAAAGAAATGGTGCATTTTGCACTGCTTGCTGACTTTGAACTTCTAAAAATATTAATTATTAATAACAATATAAAAAATTTAGTTGAATTAAACCTAATCGAAAGAGATTTTGGAACACTTTTCCTGCTACCCGATTAATTTTCAACAGTAGTTGTATGATTATAACTGGATTTTAATTGTATTCAGTCACACAAGAAATCTACATGCCAGTTACTTCTACCTGATCGTTGTGTAAAATTTGGTTGTCCTAAACAACTTTCTTTTGTAAATTATCTTGTAAATAGTTTTCCCCTACCGCTGTGGATTTCCACCCACCAGGTATACATCTACCCTTTGTTAGCTAAGAAGATGTGTCTAGCAAAAATTGGTGGATCGTTAAGTTTTAAAAATTCTGCATTGTGATGATACTTTTCCGATACTTCCTATATCTATGATTTGATTTACGCATTTTCCTCAAAGATATCTCCACTATGAAGCAGTTTTTGGTCTTATATTGAAAAATTTCCAAAACAGTGTGAGAAAATTGGTTTGATCGTTGGCTTTATCTATTATGGTAAAAGTTTCGGCCCTATTTGTCTTCCACTTTGATATATTTATAACAATGATATAACCTCTATCACCGAAGTCCTTTAGTTGTTAGCGGTATTATTTTCTCACGACAAAGTGTACTTCCTAAAACTTGTGAATTAGATATTGATGTTGACAAAAAATTATTGTTTACCTTTATTTTATTATTAAATTAAGTTCGTTTGGAGCTTCATTTAAGAATTTCACTCTCTCCTAAACACTCTAGATATCCAACGTTCTTCTGTTTAAAAAAAAAAACGATTAATTTCCTAAATAGTTATGAGCATAGAACATTCGGACCAAAAACTACAGAATGTTAGTTCTTTGTAAGCTAGTAAACTCTTCTCGTTAATATATGCATTTCTTCCAAGGATCCACTTCACTAAATTTTGATCCTCTGGATTACATATTCTCTGAATTTTGCTGGTATAAAATCTCTCTCATCGCTTTTCAAATGTGTATTCTATTTTACTGTCCTGCTTGCACAATTATTGTCACTGTACATTCTTATTCTTCTTAACAATAACCGTAAGAGGACACACTCAAATGAAAAAATTAAATTTTTTTAGTAAACAAAACCGCTTCTTGTTTATTATGGAGTTATTGTAGAGACCCAAGCCAAAGATAACTATAGTAAGACTCACAAAGCACGTAAAAAGCCTTATTTACACGAAGAACATGATTACGAAACGAACCCCCACAACAGAAGTAAAAGGATACATATTTTGTGTTGTGTAAACTAGTCTTTTTCTAAGTCCATCAAATGCTGATCAGCCAATGCCAATACAGCCTTAACAATACACGTGATTGTAGAACTTTTTAGGTTGGTCACTGTTATTATAATCAAGTTCATAATTCGTGTTCATTTTTTTACTGACTTTTAATTAATTTAAAAAAAAAATTCCAGCAAATCGGTAGCGCAAAGAATAGTGTAGGACATTCAATTAGAATTTCGGTTTTATATCGTAAGATATTATTGGTGTAGGTTAATCGGAGATTACACAACTGGACCTTAATCTACCATTAAACTTAACTGCGCTTTATTATTATTTCTATCGCTTTACACAAAAATATTTTAAGTCAAATGCAAGTTTGCTATTATTTTTATTAAAGTCGTCGCGCCCTAATTACATTCGCCTTTAAATAACATCTTTAATTAAATGCTTTCAGTCTAATTATAAATAATTGATATCCATCTGTAAAGAGGGCAAAAAGAAAAATTAAAAGCATAAATAAATTTTTTCTTTTAAAAGAAAAACATAAAACACCGTTTAAAGATGGTAGTAATAAAATTTAAATAAATAAATAAGTATTCAGTGAGTCCTTGTCTTTCTACTTCGTTCAGCGCATTAACTTCAAGCACTTTATAAATTGTTGGGAGAAAAGTTTCGTAGAGTTTTCAGTTTGTTTCAGTACAGAGTGCAGACATCTACTTTCAACTCCGTTAATAAAACATGATTGTAAATAATTAAAAAAATTTCGAGGTGGAAATCAAAACTTCTCTTTAAACGTTTTATTTTACTTTGTATAGACATTTTTACTTTTACGACATAAAGGAAGCAGGTGTTGAAAAGAACGAAAAAGCCCTTATGTCAATGTTGCACCCTTCGGAGACTCCCTCTGATACTAAATAGAACGAGTTCCGTGCGATAATCCGTATGTGAAGTGATGTGGATGAAACCAGATCATACTTTACATTGATGATAATCGGCTTTTGCGGCTATAAAACTACTCGGGGGTTTTTATCTGATATAAATGCTATTATTTTTCGATTTTCTCAAATTGCGCACATTTTAAGAAAGTTATTTTTTGACTAGAAAAAGAATTACAATTGAGAAATTTTATTTATTATGGTATGATTGATAGACAGTCAAGAGTATCTTTTTAAAAAATATTCTTGAATCAATCGTCTATGAAAATATTGAGCATTTATTCAGTGACCGCTCTATGGGGGAACAACCCTTATAATTTTCCGACGTGCCTAATTGTTGGAGGTGAGCGCGTTAAAAATATTGAAATGTTAAATATTCAACTAATAATTAAAATGTTTACAAATACATTTAATGCATTGCTATTAATTTAACCCCTAAAATCGACAATGCAGCACCAACAAATTCTTAGCGGAAACTCACAATTTTTGCGAGGGTGCTTTTGAATGTTCTAGAGCTTTGAAATTTTTTTACTAATATATGAAGTGTGATCAGTATTGTAGAGTACTTCATAACTACAAAAATTGGGTTGTTTTGAAGGATTTCTAGTTTTGTTTCTAGACCTTGTAAAGACTGTCCGAGACGAAAACACAGAATACAAAATTAGGCGTAACATCTTTTAAGTGAAGAAATTTAATTCAGAAAATTATTGGTCAAACACTATTTAGCTTATGACATTTTTTACATTTTTTACTAAAATATGAAAAATGCTCAGAACCCTAGAGTACTCAATGGTCAACATCATGTTGGTTCGAAAAATTACCTGTTTTGAAAGTTTTACCGAGTCCTTGCTTATTTTCTTTATATTTAAATTTAGAGGAAGAAATTGAAGGGCAGCAGGTAGGACGAAATATAGTAGAAGGAAGAAAAGTGTGGGTTTTAACCTACTCAGATGATATGGCCTTTGCCAAAACAAAGGAGAACATGAAAGGAATGATAAAGGTGAGAATAGATACAAACAAAAAGAAATTAGAAATAAATGTAGAAAAGACAAAAATTAGGAGTTTATAAAGAAAAATGTAGACTAAAGAGAGGGAATAGAGGCCAAGGAAGAAATAAATAACAACATAGGATATAGTGGAGATAATAAAAATGAAGAACAGATTAGGAATTAGAACAAAATGATATAAAATAATAAGGGAGATATGAGAATACAGGAGAAAGAGTATTTGGAAAAGCCTTAGAGAAGGGAAAGGGATATTTGAGAGAATATAAAGAGGTTGATGTAGGAGCAGAAGTGTAGAAGGAGAGGAGAGAAAATGGAGAAGATACAATAAAAGTATTAGAAGTGGGCACTAGGATTGAAGAAGGAAACACCAGGTTATATAGTAGAAAAGAAAATAAAACTGGAAAAATAAGGATACAGACAAGAAAAAGGGCAATAAAGTATGAAATATAAGTGTTAGAAGGAGATAAAAGTGTAAATGATAAAATTTGGTGAAGATTGGAGAAAAGATATTATGAAAGGAGAGGATATGCAAGAGAGGATGTAAAGAAGATAAAAGATGGAGAGAGATGTATGGAAGAAGAAATAGTACACAGCCACAGGAAAAAAAGCAAAAATTAGAGAAGGAAAATATAATACAAAGTATGAACAGTTAATAACAGAAGAAAAACCAAAGTACATAAGCAGAAGAATGGGATTGGGAAATAAGAGGTTAATCGCAAGATTCAGAGTAAGAAATGACAAAACGAAAACAAGTACTGGTGGAAAGTTAAAGATAGGAGGTGTAGAGTGTGTAGGGAGGGTTGGGAAAATATAGAACATTTAAAAGATTGCAGTGAAATAAGAAGCGACGAAAGTGTTGCTGGGAGAGAAAGTGGAGGGCATTGACTGTATAAAGAAAGTGGTGGAAAAAAGAAATAGATAAAAGAAAGAGAAATAGAGATAATAAGAATAGAATGAAAAAAAGAGTTAAAGAAATTATCTGTTTTATTTTTTATAAGAAAGTGGTTTCCTGATAAAATTTAGGATATAATATGAGTTATGCAGTATATGTGTCTTTTTTTAATTTTGATGTGTTATTTCTACGAATTCTAAATATTTTCAACCAAATAAATTGTTTCTAAAAGTTTCTGAAAGTCCCTTTTCTATTTCGTACAAAACCAAACAAAACCATAATTTCTGTTAAGTTTCAGGTTATATATAACACGCCACTACAACTTATTTTGCTGTGCTGTTGGCGTCCCTGCAAAAATAATTAAATGAATGAAATTTTATGACCTGCACACTCTTTAGTTGTACTTAAACATCTGACTTGAGATCAAATTTTTCCTGAATTTATACTATTGGTGAACTAACACAATGTTGTTCTTTCCATTTTCAAAAAAGTACAAAGTTTAAATTGTATAGTTTTTCTTAAGTTAAAATTATCGAATGTTTAATAATACGTTTGATTAAAAAGTCAACACATAGATCTACATCTCGATGCAGGAAAAAAACCAGTTAAAATTAAACAGATTGTTGAAACCAACTTTTAAAATGCTCGGAAATGAGTTTCAATTTAAAACGACAGTTTGACATATATTTAAATAAAGAAAAGATTTAAATTTTATGTATTTGTTTATCTTATTAAAAACACCAAAACTCTTTATAAATAATATATAGATTTTTGCGGTCTGTGTCTATATTGATATTATAATTTTCTGGGCTAGTAAACTGTGGTTTGTCTGAAATTCTTCTTCTTCTTCTTCGAAACGTTTCGTTTGCTTCTTCAGTAACTGGTTTCAAGTCTCTGACTGATGTTTTTCTGGGTCTGCTACACTATTTATAGTCTTTAGTAACACTTGACTGCTCATTGTGCAATGGCGATGCTGTTGTATGGTTAGTCCCGAATCATTGTTTTCTTAGTCCGAATATTTATAATATTTTTATTTCGCAAGCTATGTAGTATTGGTGGAAACTAAATATTTCTTATAAGCCTGCTTACATTTACATAACAAAACCGTAAGCATTAATTATTAACGCCAAAGCAAATATTTAAAAAATGTTTTCGTCACAATTTAGTAATTTTATTGAGTAATTTTCAGTATAATTTAAAGGGCATAATTTATGCTTGGCACATATTAAATGAAAAAAAAAACAAAGTATTTGAAAATAAAATGACAGGACGCGGCGTTCTGACAATCAGTTAAATGTCAATTCATGTCGATCAAATAGAACTAAAGAATGGATTTTTTTCTATTTTATTCATAAGACGGTCAATGGAAAATTATTGTAACTAACTCGCATATTAAAATAACATTAATTATCGAGACTTTTAATTGTCGAGATCGCTGTCATTAACATACTTTTCGTAAATAACTATTAATGTGTCCTTAAGTGTTCAAACTGCCGCCCATCATGCTCTATGCACAGTTGAAGCCTTTGCTGCGTGGAAAGGACCGCCGCTTCAATTTTGGTTCTTGGCAGGCTGTTGATTGCATTGTGAATCCTTTCTTGCATATTTTCTCTAGTTGTAGGTTCTGTTTAAAACACAATGTCCTTTAGTCGCCCCCATAGGTAAAAATCCAGACAAGTTAAGTCCAGGGACCTGGCAGGCCATGGAAATAGGCTTCCCCTTCCAATCCACCGGTCTGGAAACATCTCATTCAAATATTTTCTTACATTCACGGTAAAATGTGCTGGACAATCATCTAATTGTAGAAACATATTTCGACGTGTTTCTAACGGCACATCTTCTAATAAAATTGGCAAATGGTTCTGTAAAAAATCAAGGAAGACATTGCCATTTAGGTGTTGATTAAAGAAAATGGTCCAATAATGCTTCCTCCCAAGATGCCACACCACACATTAACGCTCCATCTTCCTTTATGTTGGACTTCACAAAGCCAATGGGGATTTTGTTCGGACCAGTAGTGCACATTGTGTATGTTGACTTTGCCGTGGCTATTAAATGTGGCTTCGTCAGTTCAAAGAATTTGAGACAAAATTGTCTATTTTCATTAAGCATTCCTAACATCCAGTGGCAATAATTTAATCGATAATGAAAATCTTGTTCACTTAAACTCTGGTGTAACACTAAATGATAGGGTCGAAGTCTAAAACAAAAACAGTATATTTCAATATGGTCTAACATAACTAATTTATAGTAGTAGTTAATAATAGGGGTTAGTAGTTGTTGTAGTTAGTTGGTTTATAGTAGTAGTAGTTCGTTAATAGTAGTTAGTAGGTAGTAATGGTAGTTAGATGGTAGTATACTTATTGTTATTTAGTTATTTATTTTATACATTAGAACTTACCTATGATCCTTCAAAATATATTGAACCGTAGACCGAGATATGCCTAAGGCTGTAGATAAAGCTCTCGTACTAATATGCGGATTAAATTCAATGTAGGCCAAGACGTTTATGACATTTTCCTCAGTTTTTCCATTGCTACGTCTGCGAAATGTGGAACGAAAGCTACCAGTGGTACGCAAACGCTGAACTAAGCGAGGAAAAATTCTCGCATCGCGAAAACGCCGATTTGGATAACGAGCACTATAAATTCTTTGAGCTAATGCCGCATTTTGAAAGCATTCAAAATAAACGGCAATCATATCAACGCATTCGTCGTTTGTAAAAGGCATTTTACCTAAAGTTTGTAACGCGGGCAAGTAACACCTCTAAATAAAATTTGACGTTTCTTTGAAATATTGCCATCTTTTGTTTTTCTTTTCATGACCTACTACTTATAATTTACCTTTTCCTACCTATCTAGTTTAATTTTAATATGTGCCAAGCATAAATTATGCCCTTTAAATTATACTGAAAATTACTCAATAAAATTACTAAATTGATGACTATCGAAGTTATTTATGTTTTTTTTACGGATTTTGAGTTTGATAGAGAAAATAAAGTTACTCGTAAAAAACAACCCTTGTCCGTTGTTATTTTTTATTCAAAAATCGACTGATTTTTGACCTTGTCGTGGTAAAGAAGATGAGATTTATTCTGTTCTTCTTGCAATTCATCGCACTTTTCGAATAAATTTCAGAATATAGTATTTTTATCCAAAATTTTTAAGAAAAAATTGAAAATCTGACCGAAATATAGATATTTTAGGTTAGAAATAAGATATCGAGGTGCGGTTTTCACCAGCTTATTTGGGCTTAATTTTACTATTTTTTTATGATAAGAAAATGATACCGTTCCATTTAAGTTTTCCGAGAAAAACTGCAATTTCCGTGATAATTTCGGAAAATGCCCTCTAGCGGCGACATGCCAAATTACGATGACCATAAATACGGTTAGAATTGTAACCTAAGGAAAGCTCTTTTCAACGACACCAAGCTCATTAAATTATGTTCGGCCATTTTGAAATTGTTGGCATTTGTTTACAAGCATTTTCAAAGACCCCTCTTCACTTTATTTTTAGAGATAGGAAAAAAGTATTAAATAAAAAAGATGAGGATTTTCTCAACTATAAAAGCATTTATTTATTTGTTGTGTTAATATAGCGAAAACCCGACTAAATCCAAATTTTTAAATTCAAGATGGCGGCTACGCCCCTAGCGGCCATCTTAATAATTTGAAAATAATTTCCAGTTTTTCTTATGACCACTTTTGTTATGAAATTTTTACCGCAAGTCTCTACACATACCTCATCTCAATCGTTTCTGACTTATTTAATGTTTTATGTAAAAATTCGCGTTTGCAGACCAAAAACTAATTTGAATTATCAACTATTCAAAAACATTTTTTACTTAGTTTGTGTATTTTTTATGTTAAGCTGAGTCCGTTTGAATAGTAATTGTGCAAAATTGTCAAAAAAAATTATAAAGAGTGTTTGAAAACTGGTATCAAAGTAGTAGTTTTGAAAACCGTCAAAAGTCAATTTTTCAAATGGAACATACCGATTTTTATATTTTTATCTCATTCGTGGTCCAAAATAAGGGTAAGTTTGTATAACATTAATTATTCGAAAAATCGGTACTTGACATACTGGCAAATAAACAGTTTTCAAACGCAAATACCCGTTAGATGCTTTTTACGTTAATTAATTATTAGTTGGCTGTGCTGGTGGCCAAGAAACTATTGTCACTATCATAACATCAAGTTCGATAAATTCAATCATGCCGGAACGCCTAAACTATACAAACCAAGATTATTTAAATTTGTTTATCATTTATGGGGAATGCCGCAGAGTTTTGTCAAGAACATGTGAAACATTTGCTGCCCGATACCCAGAAAAACGAAAACCATCACGAAGTGCTGTCAGAAAAAATTATAGAAAACTTTCAAAACTTTGGCTCCGTCAGAGCAAATAGAGAGCGAAATAAACCATTAGTTAACAATGAAAATATTGAAATTGCAGTTTTGGGATATTTTGCCGCATATCCAACAGCATCAACAAAGCCAGTAGTAATAGAATCGGAATCAATCGTCTATTTTGAGAATTTTACATAAACACAAGTTTTATCCGTACGCATTCTCTATTGTACAACATTTGAATGAGACCGATTTTCTAAGAAGAATAAATTTTTGTGAATTCATTTTAGTTCGATGACAAGAGAACGAATTGTTTCTAAACAATATTATCTGGACAACAAAACAAAATTTACTAAAAATGGAGTTTTTAATAGACACAATTCTCATTATTGGAACGATTCCAATGTACACCCATTTCGAGAGCAAAATTTTCAAGAAATTTGGCAGTTTAATGTTTATTGTGCTATAAGAAATGACGGTGTCGTTGCTTTACAATTTTATCAAGATTATTTAAATGGTAAGTTAGGCGCTTTTGAATTATTTTAGATGTAAACACATATTTCAATTTATAGAAGCACGCTATCTTAATATTTTACAAAGTTTTGAGACCGAGAACTTGGACAATTTGCCCTTGGTCGACAATAGAAACATATTTTACCAGCATGATGGAGCACCACCGCATAATGGTTATTTGGTCAACAACTTTTTAAAAGAACGTTTCTACGGTCAATGGATTGCAAATAATGGACCAATTCTTTGGCTAGCGTTCCCCGACTTATCAATACTAGATTTTTATTTGGGGTACAATAAAAATTCAAGTTTACAATACTGCACTAACTACAGTTGAAGACTGCATGCGCCGAGTCAGAACAGCATTCGATCAGCTCAATCCCGCTTCGATAAGAAGAGCCAGCCATGAACAATTGCTGCTTAGATGTGAAAAATGTTTAGAAGTTCAGGGACAGCTATTTGAACATTTATTAAAATAAAGTGTGTCAAAACTTCTTTATATTCTCTCCGTATTTGCTTCGGCAGAGCCAAAATATTGTAAGTTTTCTATAATCTTTCTTACTGCGCTTCGTGGTGGTTTCGTTTTTCTGGGTATCGGGTAGTAAACGTCTCCGATGTTCTTGACAAAACTTTGTTGTGTTCTCCATAAATAATAAAGAAATTCAAATGATTTTGTTTGTATAGGTTTAGGCGGACCGCCATGTTTGAATTGAATTCTCAACCACCAGCACAGCCAACTAATAATTAATTAGCGTAAAAAAGCATCTAACGGGTTTTGAAAACTGTTTATTTGCCAGTATGTCAACAAGTACCGATTTTTCGAATAATTAATGTTATACAAACTTACCTTATTTTGGACCACGAATGAGATAAAAATATAAAAATCGGTATGTTCTATTTAAAAAAATTGGCTTTTGACGGTTTTCAAAATTACTATTTTGATACCATTTTTCAAACACTCTTTAATTTTTTTGAGAATTTTGCACAAATACTATTCAAACGGACTCAGCTTAACAAAAAAATACACAAACTAAGTAAAAAGTGTTTTTGAATTGTTAATAGTTTAAATTAGTTTTTGGTCTGCAAACGCCAATTTTGACATGAAACATTAAATAAGTCAGAAACGATTGAGTGAATGAATGAATGAATGAATGTTTTATTGCTGTGACATTCAAAGAATGTATACAATTGTCAAATGTACATTTGAAAAACAGATTAAAATAATAAATATGTTGAAAGTCATAATTCGCTAATAGACAAACAAGTAAAAGAACAATTACAGTTACCAATATATTTCACAAACGTGACAAATATTCCTCAACTGAATAAAAAAGGTAGCGTAGTAAAGAAAGTCTTTAATTGTGATTTAAACTGTTTTGCACATCTTATAGTTAGTATCGGATCCGGCAGTTTGTTGTAAACCTTTATACAGCTGTAGTATGGTCCACGCTCATAGAGAGTTGTTTGGTGCCGAAGAACGCTCAGTTTATGGCAGTGTCTTGTAAGCAAACTTGAGCTTACTTCTGAGTTTTTGATAAAACTGCTTAAATTATTACGTACATAAAGACATTATTGATAGATGAAAGCTGAATATAAAGTCATTATTCGTAGTTGCAGAAATAATGGTCGACAGGTGTCTCTGAAGTGAGCGCGTGCGATTCGACGAACAATTTGTTTTGTAGCCTGAAAACCCGTGAACTATCTGTAGAGTTACCCCAAAACATTAGTCCATACATGATGTGAGACTGGACATGAGCGTGATAGAATGTCAAAAGGGTAGTAACTGATACCGAATCTCTTATTGACAGAACAGCGTAACTAGCAGATCGCAGTCTACGGGCGACCATGTCTGAATGTGGTTGCCATTTAAGAGTGTTATTTATGTTTAGGCCTATGAAACGTTTGCTCCGTGTTGATTTCTACAGTGTTTCCATCAAGTTGTAGGTTTGGACAATTTTTGTGTTGGTTATTAAGATACTTTTGAAAATGCAGAATGTTAGTTTTGTTAAGGTTGAGTAATAGGCGGTTCTTTTCACACCATTGGTTCATTAATAATATTGCACAACGTGCATGATTTACAGTGTCATTTAGGGTTTCTCAAATATTATATTTTGAGGTGTCGTCGGCATATTTGGTAATGGTAGAGTTTTGTATGTCTTCAAAAGGGTCATCCAAGTCATTGACAAAGACTGCGAATAAGAAAGGCGACAGCAGAGCACCTTGCGGAGTGCCACTAAGTAGTTGTTGTTCGTTACTGTTGTAGGTGAAATTTTGACACTTTTGTTTTTATTTGGCCCAACTATTTGAACCGTTTGAGACCTGTTTGAGGAGGAATGATTTGAGTAGTTCTAAAGCGTTGCCTACTATACCGTATACTGCTAACTTTTTTAACAATATTCCATGGTAAACCATATCGAACGCCCTAGATAGGTCAAAGAAAATTCCCACAGGATAATATTTTTGTCCAAAGCATCATAAACGGACGATAACACATTAAATACAGCGCTAATGGTATTTTGCCTTTCACAAACCTTGACTGGGTATTATTTAGAAGATTATAGCGATCAAGTAGGAATGTGGGCATTTGTACATAATGTATACCTAGAATTAGACTTTAGCAATCTAAAAAATGTTTTAATGTATAGGATTAAAATAAACAAGTTGGATACATACTTTAGGTAAAACCGGAAGTTTTACCATCTTCAAAATATTTTGGTTGAGTGGCCCACATCGACTTTGGTAGTCGCAATTAGAATTTACAGGTTTTTCCATAAACAAAAATTATTTATTGTTCTACCTTTAAGTGGGGGGTTAAGTTAATAATAGAGGTGTCTTTTGTTCATCCTCTTATATGGCATTTCTTAATTGACATTTATTAATTTCTGTGTTTTAGTAATTCTAGTAATTCTCTTGCAATATCTTCAGATTTCAAATTTTATGAATGTGTTTCTTTTTTCATTCCTCTTGTAAATTTTTTAGGTATATTGCAAAATGTGGAGGATAATCAGGGCTTTAGAGCATTTGAAGTTTAACAAAATCAATCACTGTTTTGGTTTTGGTCAAGAACTCGACAAAAACTCGCATTACTCAATCACATATTTATTTAGTTACACGTTACCAATATTCTACAAACAAAATAAATAAAATAGAAAAATTATAGACCAATAATTATTTTATTAAAGTCTGTATACTATTGACATAATAAATCATAATTGCTTGAAGATAATTACTTTATTTTCTTGTGAAACCGGTATTCTACGGTCAGAAATAAAAACCAACAAATTCTAACAAAATACGATTATTGTACCGCTTTGCAGCATATCGAACCCCATCTAGGGTCTGAGAACAATAGTTTAATCTGTGTAAACATGTCACCATCACATAGGTACTGACGAAACGGAGAATCATAGCCGTAGATGTAGGTATTATACCAAGATACGGTGGAATATTGCTGAATTAAAATATATTGTTATGAAAAATAGATTCCACAAAGTAAGGATTGAATACAATAAAGAAACCACATAATAATTCGGATATCAAAGTAGAATTTTACAATTATAATATATTTACCAACAAAAAATATGATTTTCCAAAACATAAATCAGGTACCTATGCGCACTGCAATACGGGAGATTCGAATGTTCTGACAGTTATTACTGTACGAATAGTCAAAATGGTATAGTATCGTAAATTATTTCAAAGATAATACCAATGCAATAGCAAATAACTAGACTGGATTTACAAGAAGATTACAGTACGATGGAAACACTTACGGACAAGGTGTGCGACAAGGCTACTCAATAGTATATTATTGTTTACGAGATTGGACTGAGAAGAAAAAAGCTAACAGTGGATAGAGAGAAACCAAACTATCTGAATTACACCAATGACATAACATTGGTAACAAAAAATAAAGAAAAATTACAAGAAATATTAGACAAACAAAATGAAGTATTGAAAACAAATAGAAATAAAACTTGATTTCAAACCTACTTAAAAGATTATTATTAGAGTGATCAGCGTTCAGAAAACTGGACAACATATTTATGACAGATATACTAAAATAAGTTAAAGGCAGAGACCTTCAAGTAGTGCAAATAATTAATGTCCAGAAGAATGCTAAACCAGGCGGTGAACTGGAAGGTAGAGATGAAGGAGTTATAAAATGAGTGCATTAGAAAACAAAAGAGCAAGAAAGAGTACTACAGATCAAATGGAAGGACGACTTCAACTAATGGGTAGTACATAATTGAGAAAAAAGCATAACAAAGAAGAACAGAAAATCAAATGGCAGACGATAAATGGCATGAGTTGCAGAACAAGAATAATAAATTAGTTTCTTGTTTAACATATAAATTTTGCAGGTAAATATTGGTTGTTTATTAAAACGTTTTTATGTGTCAATTTTTTAGTGTTTTTGTAATACTAAACTAATAAATATATTTCTGAGTTGCTTGTTACATCACGAGAGCAAAGCCCGAGGGATGTATTGGCAACTCGTGGAACATATTTTCATATTGCCCATGTTTGTAATCAATAAGTTTTTTTTCTAAATGAACAGATATTTTGTAAAACTGCAAAAATAATAAGAAGGAATGTGACGCAACATGCGTTGCTATGATACGTTGACTAATAATTAAGCGTTGCACTGTTGGAAATTATTATTAATGAATAAATATTTTATATTGTTTTTGTTGTAATTAAAAATCAGAACCCTCTATAGTACCAAAGAAATGCCCAAGGAAATGTCATAATTATTTTAGTCCCGTGGAGATTGCAACTAAGATTCAAGTTAATTATTTTTATTTAGAGTTTCTAGTTCGTTTAGTTTATTTTCAACTTCTTGTTGATGTATGAAGAAACAATATGCAAAACAAGAGAAGAGAAAAGCTGGAAAGAAGATAGGAAAAGGGTTAAGACAGGTATATCTACCGAAACAGAGGCAAAAACAGAGGAGATAAAAAAATAAGAAAAGTGATGAATAGAACTTTAGAAAAATAGTAGATTATTCAACTAGAGTTAAACAAGATAATTGTTGAGCTTAAAAGTTTGCTGGCGAGGTGTTAGCCGGAGACAGCAAATTAAGCAAACAATTATATTTTTTAACTCCAAGTGAAATATTTTTTTTTCTTCAAGGTTTATTGCTAGTTTTCATGTGTTACTTCCAATTTTCGAATTCTGGATCTTATAGTGACTTTATTCTCGACAATCAAGTGGTACTTTACTGTTACATTCATAATATGACACAACCGGGTACCAACTCTAAATAGTTGTGGAAACAAAATATGTTTTGCTTTTTACGTTAGGACAGTAAAGAATTTTCGCGCTGCCATAGTTCAATATGACGTTTATTGTCGCTTGAAGAAAAAGAAATTAGAAGTAAATTTAGATAAAACAATAAAGTTAAAATAAAGGGAGGGAAATTAAAGTGGAGACAGAGAAGAGATAGAGATCTTGGATACGTACATATGGCATACTGTGAAGTACCATAGTAAGAATAAAGAACAGATTAGGGAATTAAAGCAAAAAAGGAAATAAAATAATAAGAGAGGTATGGCTATAGGAGAAAGAGTATTTGGGAAAAAATATAGAAAAAAAAGGTGGATATTTGAAAGAACAGTAATAAGTGTGTTGATGTATAGAGCGGAGGTGGGGTTGAGAGAATATGAAAATCTGGAGAAGATGCAAAATAGATTGAAGTGAACACTGAGTATTTAGAGAGAGGAACACCAAGTTATATAGTGGAAAACGAACTGAAACTGGAAAAATAAGATATAGGCCCGAAAAAGGGTAATAAGATATAAAAAAAATATGAAAAAAGGAAAAAAAGAAGATTCTGTTTGAATGTTGTAAGGAGATAAGAGTCGTCAACGAAACAAAATGAGAAGATGTACTGCATGAATTCCTTCTTTATAAAGCAAGCAAATTAGCGATGGACTTGGAAGAGCCTTTTAGAATCAACTTAAAAATTTAAATCGACTATATTTTAACAAATGAAAATCACATGACGTATCAGTTCTAAATCAATTTGACACCGGCAGTGAACGCAGACTACTAAGAGCAAAATTAGAAATGAATACTAAAAAACATCAACACGTAAGTTAACTAAACAACTGATATCTGTCCTCAGAGATAATTTAAGAAAATCTAGAAAATATCGTAATGAAATAAACAAAAGAGATTAAATAAGATAGGCATTGATACCTTAGAAACTACAGTATTCACAGAATATACAGGTTGTTTAAAAAAATACGTTCCGATATTTGGCACTTATAGATCTCATCAGTACCAACAAAAAGTAAAATAAACATAAGTCAAAAATCAACCCTTTCCGAGATACAACCTGTTTTTTGAAATTAAAATCATTTACGCTCAGTAGAAGTGATTCGTCGTATTTATCAAGTCAGCTAAGTAAACTTTCAAAGGAAACAAATTTATTTCAGGGTTTTCAATACAGTACATTTTAATTACAAATGATTCTAAAGAAGATGTTCAACATGTCCTCCTTCCATTTGTATACACATTTCGCATCTCCGTAAAAGTGAACGCCGTACTCTCTCAAAAAGTCCCGGTTTGTACGAACAGTCTGGCAGGCATGTTCAATTCGTTCTCGCAACTTATCTAAATTATTCACAGGACTTGAATAAACTAATACTCTTTAAATACCCCAAATACAAAAGTCGAGGTGGAGTAAGGTCGGGAGATCTAGGTGGCCATGCAATTGAACTTCTTGCTCTATCCACCTGCCATTGTAATTCTCGTTTAGGGTCATTTTTGACCAAGACTACATTATGCGCAGGAGCTCCATCGTGCATCAGCCACATATTCCCAACACACCAAGCCAAACGTTGATTGAAAAACGGTGTTGATGATTCGATTCAACAATGGCGTTTGGGTTTTTGTCCCAAAACATGGCTATTATGGAAATTAAAAATGCAATTTCTCGTAAAACCAGCTTTTTACGCCAGCTTAAACCAGCTTCCGCAACATTTGTCAGCATCCTTCGACAAAACACCAGTCGTGCCGCATAATCAGGCACAGTAAGAGCCTGTACTCTGTGAATATGGTATGAGTGCAATTGCTGATCGCGTAACATTCTCCAAATTAGGGAAGAATTAATATTTGTTTCAGTAGAGGGTCTTCTAGTACTAGTGCCGGAATTTTCTTCAATTCTTCTTAAAGTTCTGCCTCGGGAGTAAAAACTGATCTAGGCCAACTACCATCACCGTTCCTTGATTTAAACAATCCAATTTTGAATAAATGTTGATGTAAATTTGTAAAAAGTTTAGCACACGGAAGTACCCGGTTTGGAAATGCTTCGGCATAAAAGCGACGTGCCTCATAAGCATTTCCATCGGCCTTACCATACATGAAATGCATGTCTGCCATTTCTGCGTTGATATATTCCGGCATATTTGAAAATTTTAACAATGAGCAACAGCAACAACGACTTCAATAGCAACAATAACACTAACAATGACAACCACACAATAAATTCAACAAATGCGGCAACTAGACTGACAGAAACGAACAAATTTTGTTTTGTTATTTCCATAGCTGACGTGATAAATATGACAAATCACTCCAACTGGGCTTAGTCATTTTAACTGCCTGTATCTCGGAAACGGTTGATTTTTGAACTTTGTTTTGATTTTTTTGTTTGTACTGATGAGATCTATAAGTGGGCCAAATATCGGAACGTATTTTTTAAACACCTTGTATATGGAACTGAACAAAGTTAGAGGAATATACAGGCATTAAGCTTGGTACGCGGCAATATCTCGTAAACTATTGGGTATAGAAATTTGAAAAAAAAAATTTTACTACTAAAACTCAAGATTTTTCGAAAAATTTTATATAACGCTTTGACTTCAATAACAACCTTTAGAAAGCCTGAATAATTGGCATACCGACTTTAGTAAGACATGGAGAAGCTCCTGAATGTCTAATAATTTAAATGACTATATTTTCTAAATGACTTATCTGATTATAGCAAACTCAGGCTTTTTGTAAGAAAAATGTCAGTGTTTTCAAATACCGTATCCATTGGCAATCGACGGTTTCAAATAAAATTGCTAGAGAGCACAGTTTGCAATAATAACAGTTTTTTCAATTTTGCTACGAAAATTCAAATCATACACTATAATTTTAATGTTATTTTCCCAGTTTTGTAGCTTTGTAGCTAGGATTAGTAACAATTAGTTTTGATATTATGTTATATTTCATGCCTCCCTTCACACTTTATCTAGACTAAGGACTAGCCAAATTATGTGAAAGACGACATTTGGAGCGTGTTTAAAGGCCAACGGGCTATAACAAACAAAAATAACAACATTTAGCATTAAAGGCTTTTATAAATGTTCAAAATGACCTCCATTTTGCAAAATACAATTTTCAATATTTCTCCTACATTTGTTAACAGCAATAACAATTAATTGTAACGGGTACGTGTATACGAGAATTTCATTGTCATAGTAGATAATTCAATTTGTTTCTATAGTAAAATTCCTATGTTGCGTCTTTGCCAAAGAGACACAGGTATATGTAGGTGCTTGGGTTTGCTCTGCAATAATAACAGTTCAGTTTCATTTGACACATTTTTGCATTATACGGCACAATGACGTTATTCTGTAACTTTTAACATTTTGTTAGCGCTCTGTTACTGTATAAAAAATACAGTTTGTTAAAAATTGTTATTTTGTAACCAACGTTAACGCTCTGTTATTTACATTATTTGCTAACATTCTCTGTAAAACAATTTCAACATATGTTTCAGCGAAGTAAAGATTTGGTTCAAACAGTAATTGAATCTGTAAGACCACATGTTCCAAATGGAAGAAGAGGGTCAGGTTTATCTCTACATATCAATTATTCAAAATGAAACTATTATTAATCAGATAATATACGTTTTATTTAAAAGTGTTAGGTAATTTTGATAACTTTAGATTTTTTAACCCGTGGTTCATACCAGTTTAGTGTGGGAAACTGTTCAATTGTGTCGATTAGTCAGCTCTCAGTAAGTAAAGCAATTTCCAAAGTTTGTAGGGCTGTATCTGAAATTTTATACCGAGCTGGATTAAGTTTCCCTCAAGATGTTAAAAAGCAGTGCCGTTTTTTTAAAAAAATTGTGTAAAAATCTGCTTCTAGGTTTTATGGCTTTCGAGGGGTAATTGGAGCAATCGATGGGACTCACGTCAATATAGCAGATCCACCAAATCACAGATAATGATCATGTTGAAGTTTTAGTATTTTGCAAACATCTCCTAGTTTTACTTTTAAAAAACATACAGGGTGTATACACTATGTCCCCGGATTGAGTTTACAATAGGTATGATTGACCAAAAATTTTCGAATTGGAATTTCATATTTTGGGATTCCGCCCTGCTTGGTCTGAAACTTATTTTTAGTTTACTTTCGATTTTTTCAAGTCAAGTAAGCCTTGACAGTCGAGCAAACACTATTTTAGTTCTAGGTAAACTACCCTTTTCGTTAACAGTACGCCAAAGTGTTACTAAGCAAAGTTGTTCAGAATTAACAGTTATGGCGTTATGCAAATTTTCTGAATGATCGGCCTACTTTGATAAAATCCAGTGTTGGTGAGTATTGCAATTTAAACAGCAATAATAGCATGAGGTAGCTTAATATTTACAAAAACAAAAACATCGATTACATGTCAAGTGTTTATTGTAGTATGACATGTGTCGTTATCTTTAATAAAGTTAAAGTAATATCACAAAACTGATTTTTATTGCGAAGTAATGACAATATTTCTACAATAAAATGCTAACGTTAGAACAGAAAATATATTTAGTACAGTGTTATGGACGTGGAAAAAGTTACCGTTACGTGATTGAAAGATTTAATGAAAAATTTTCAGATATTTATGTATCACATATGGGTGTACAGAAGCTTATTAAGAAATTTTTTAAGAACTGGTTCAGTACTAAATGTAAAGAAAGCTAAGAGAATACATAATGAAGACGATGTCGCTACTCTGCTAATTTTAGATTCGGTACAAAATGATCCAAAACTGTCTTTGAGGAAGCGGTCGCTTCGCTTAGGCATTAGTAAATCACACATACAACGAACTTTGAAAGACCGGAAGATTTATCCCTACAAACCCATTTTTAATCATACTTTGGAACCAGGAGACGAAGCAAAACGTCTAGATTTCTGTTTATGGATAGGAAGCAAAATAGCAAGTAATCGTTATTTTTATCGAAACATTTTGTTCTCCGACGAGGCTACATTTTCTACCAATGGAACTGTTTCCTCGCAACATGTTCGATATTGGAGTGACACTAATCCTTTTTTAAAATTACAAATCACCGGCAATATTTTGTTAAAGTCAATGTATGGTGTGCTATTTCATATTATGGAATAATAGGGCCATATTTTTTGATAATAATGTTAACCAGCATACATACTTAAATATGCTAGACAATTTCTTCGATGACGCTTTAGGTGAGTTGCCTCTCAATTATCGGCGATCAATGTATTTCCAACACGATGGTTGTCCGGCGCATTATTCACAAATTGTTGTGAATTGGTTAAACCATAAATTTGGTCACCGTTGGATGGGTAGGAATGGTCCAGTTTTATGGCCCCCAAGGAGCCCAGATTTGACTATTGCCGATTTTTATTTGTGGGGACGTTTAAAACAAGTAGTGTATGCAGAAAATTTACCTAATGATGCCGAAGTATTAAAATCGTATAACAGATGCTATATCGGCTTTACCAATTCAGGAAATCAGGAATAGCTTTAAGGAACTGCGACGTAGGATTGAATCATGCTGCGACGAAGGTGGAGGGTTAATAGAATAACTTAATACTTGTTTTTTGTTTTAATAATTTAATAAAAATTCCTTATATTTTTGTTTTTGTGATCATTAACCATTCTCAAGGTATGATTGTAGTGTCAATTGCAGATTTGTTTCTTTAAAGTCAAACTGACGCAAAGTTGACACAAAACGAAGTTGAAGATAAAGTTGACACAAAAGGAAACTGACCAATACTGGATTTTATCAAAGTAGGCCGATCATTCTGAAAATTTGCATAACGCCATAACTGTTAATTCTGAACAACTTTTTTTAGTAACACTTTGGCGTACTGTAAACGAAAAGTGTAGTTTACCTAGAACTAAAATAGTGTTTGCTCGACTGTCAAGGCCCACTTGACTTAAAAAAATCGAAAGTAAACTAAAAATAAGTTTCAGACCAAGCAGGGCGGAATCCCAAAATATGAAATTCCAATTCGAAAATTTTTGGTCAATCATACCTATTGTAAACTCAATCCGGGGACATGCTGTATATATAAAAGTAAAACTAGGAGATGTTTGCAAAATGTTCCCTCATTGACTAGTTTCTTTAATCCTATATGTTCACATAGTGAATGTTGTCTGGGTTTAAATAGAGGTTTGGTCAGTAAGTCAACCAACTGCAAATAACTTATATCTTTCACTTCTACTACTGGGAACCAAGTTCTGCTACTATGTCGAGATTCAACCTATTTATACCCTTTTAGCGAAGAATTTAGTTATCAAAAACTTTTATTTTAAAAAGCTAAGTTCTTTACTAAAAGGTATAAAAAGTTTGAACCTTCAACATGGTAGCAGAACATGATTCCCAGTAGTAGAAGGATATCAAGTTTTTGTCTGAGCACGAAGAAATTTTGATCAAAAATCTATTCTAAAGGTGATCTCGTATAAAACTATCTTTCAGATTCACACGTACAAAAATTGGATGCTAGTAAGATGCATATTGATTGCTAGAAGGTAAGAGTAATTAGTCGACATGAAAATACAAGATCCGCATTTTGTTTAGGAGCATTCCCGGTGGTACAGATGTCGTAGAAGTTAATTATTAATGTTACCTTCACCTTTGACTGCAGAAACTAATGATATTTAACTCAGCGAGAGAAGTCTGGTTAGAACTTCACAATTTATATGATGGCAGTGTAGAAGACAAAACCTACGAGTTATGTATGCAATTCGTTAGTTACAAAAAGCATTCCGATGATGACGTTGCAACGCATACTTCGAAACTGAAGAATTTGTGGACCGAATTGCAAATTAAAATATTTCAGGAAAAAGTCGTATCCGGTATTACCTGTAAATGCGAGTTACCTGAACTACTGCTGATTTACAAGATTTTAGAAACACTTTCAAGATTACTTCTCATTTAAGTCGAGTTGGATGTTAATTCCAAAGCCAAATTGCATGTTAGATACTTTGACGAATCAACTTTGTGCATACGAAAAAGCTCTGACAAATAAAGGAGGATAATCGTGAAGTGCTAGCTTTACAACGAGCAAATTCAAGCAAATATAGAGAAAAACTTGGAAGTATATATATATATATATATAGGCCCGAAAAAGGGTAATAAGATATAAAAAAAAATATGGAAAAAAGAAAAAAAAAGAAGATTCTGTTTGAATGTTGTAGGAGATATAGTCGCCAACGAAACAAAAGAGAAGATGTCCTGCATGAATTCCTTTTTATAAAGCAAAAATTAAATCGACTATATTTTAACAAATGAAAAACACATGACGTATCAGTTCTAAATCATTTTGACACCGGCAGTGAACGCAGACTACTAAGAGCAAAATTAGAAATTAATACTAAAACACAATCACGTAAGTTAACTAAACAACACTGATATCCTGTCTCAGAGATAATTTAAGAAAATGTAGAAAAATATCGTAATGAAATAAACAAAAAAGAGATTAAATAAGACATGCATTGATACCTTAGAAACTACAGTATTCACCAGAATATACAGGTCGTTTAAAAAAATACGTTCCGATATTTGGCACACTTATAGATCTCATCAGTACCAACAAAAAAGTAAAAATAAACATAAATTAAAAAATCAACCTTTTCCGAGATACAACTTGTTTTTGAAATTAAAATCATTTACGCTCTGTAGAAGTGATTCGTCGTATTTATCAAGTCAGCTAAGGAAGTGGGTAAACCAAAGTCATATTTATTTCAACGAGTTTTTCAATAGAACATTTTAATTACAAATGATTCTTAAAGAAGATGTTCAACATGCCTTCCTTCCATTTGTATTCACATTTCGCACCCCGTAAAAGTGAACGCCGTACTCTCTCAAAGAGTCCCGGATTTGTACGAACAGTCTGGCAGCTATGTTCAATCCGTTCTCGCAACTTATCTAAATTATTCACAGAACTTGAATAAACTAATCTCTTTAAATACCCTCAAATACAAAAGTCGAGTGGAGTAAGATCGGGAGATCTAGGTGGCCATGCAATTGAACTTTCTTGCTTTATCCACCAGCCATTGTAATTCTCGTTTAGGTCATTTTTGACCAAGACTACATTATGCGCAGGACCTCCATCGTTCATCAGTCACATATTCCCAACACACCAAACCAAACGTTATTTGAAATTGACCCTGTGAATATGGTATGAGTGCAATTGCTGCTCGCGTAACATTCTCCAAATTAGGGAAAATTAATTTAGTGCCGGAATTTTCTTCAATTCTTCTTAAATTGTTAAGTTTTGCCTCGGGAGTAAAACTGATCTAGGCCAACCACCATCACCGTTCCTTGATTTAAACAATCCAACTTCGAATAAATGTTGATGTAAATTTGTAAAAAGTTTAGCACACGGAAGTACCCGGTTTGGAAATGCTTCGACATAAAAGCGATGTGCCTTATAAGTACTTCCATCGGCCTTACCATACATGAAATTCTGCGTTGATATATTCCGGCATATTTGAAAATTTTAACAATGAGCAACAGCAACAACGACTTCAATAGCAACAATAACACTAACAATGACAACCACACAATAAATTCAAGAAATGCGGCAACTAGACTGACAGAAACGAACAAATTTTGTTTTGTTATTTCCATAGCTGACGTGATAAATACGACAAATCACTCCAACTGGGCTTAGTCATTTTAATTTCAAAAACTGCCTGTATCTAGGAAACGGTTGATTTTTGAACTTTGTTTTGACTTTTTTGTTTGTACTGATAAGATCTATAAGTGGGCCAAATATCGGAACGTATTTTTTAAACACCTTGTATATGGAACTGAACAAAGTTAGAGGAATATACAGGCATTAAGCTTACGCGGCAATATCTCGAAAACTGTTGGGTATAGAAATTTGGAAAAAAATGTTTACTACTAAAACTCCAGATTTTTTCGAAAAATTTTATATAAAGCTTTGACTTCAATAACAACATTAGAAAGCCTGAATAATTGGCATACTGACTTTAGTAAGACATGGAGAAGCTCCTTAATGTCTAATAATTTAAATGACTATATTTTCTTATGACTTATCTGATTAGTATCAAACTCATGCTTTTTGTAAGAAAAATGTCAGTGTTTTCAAATACCGTATCCATTGGCACTCGACGGTTTCAAATAAAATTGCTAGAGGCACAGTTTGCAATAATAACAGTTTTTTTCAATTTTGCTACGAAAATTCAAATCATACACTATAATTTTAATGTTATTTTCCCAGTTTTTAGCTTTGTGGCTGGGATTAGTAACAATTAGTTTTGATATTATGTTATATTTCATGCCTCCCTTCACACTTTATCTAGACTCAAGGACTTAGTCCAAATTATGTGAAAGACGACATTTGGAGCGTGTTTAAAAGGCCAACGGGCTATTGCAAAACAAAAAAATAACAACATTTAGCATTAAAGGCTTTTATAAATGTTCAAAATGGCCTCCATTTGGAAAATACAATTTTCAATATTTCTCCTACATTTGTTAACAGCACATAACAATTGATTGTAAACGGGTACGTGTATACAGAATTTCATTGTCATAGTAGATAATTCAATTTGTTTCTATAGTAAAATTCTATGTTGCGTCTTTGCCAAAGTGAGACACAGGTATATGTAGGTGCCTTGGTTTGCTCTGCAATAATAACAGTTCAGTTTCATTTGACACATTTTTGCATTATACGGCACAATGACGTTATTCTGTAACTTTTAACATTTTGTTAGCGCTCTGTTACTGTGTAAAAAATACAGTTTGTTAAAAAATTGTTATTTTGTAACCAACGTTAACGCTCTGTTATTTACACTATGTTGCTAACATTCTCTGTAAAACAATTTCAACATATGCTTCAGCGAAGCAAAGTATTTGGTTTACACAGTAATTGAATTTCACGTGATGTCCAAATGGAAAAAGAGGGTCAGGTTTACTCTTACATATCATGTTATTCAACAGGCACAAACAATTATTAATCAGATAAGAGGATGTTTCATTTAAAATTGTTGAGGTACTGACAACTTTAGATTTTTTAACCCGTGGTTCATATCAGTTTAGTGTGGGAAACTGTTCAATTGTGTCTATTAGTCAGCTCCAGTAAGTAAAGCAATTTCCAAAGTTTGTAGGGCTGTATCTGAAATTCTTATACCGAGCTGGATTAAGTTTCCTCAAGATGTTAAAAAGCAGTGCCGTTTCTTTTTAAAAAAATTGTGTAAAAATCAGCTTCTAGGTTTTATGGCTTTCGAGGGGTAATTGGAGCAATCGATGGGACTCACGTCAATATAGCAGATCCACCAAATACAGATAATGATCATGTTGAAGTTTTAGTATTTTGCAAACATCTCCTAGTTTTACTTTTAAAAACATACAGGGTGTATACAGTATGTCCCCGGATTGAGTTTACAATAGGTATGATTGACCAAAAATTTTCGAATTGGAATTTCATATTTTGGGATTCCGCCCTGCTTGGTCTGAAACTTATTTTTAGTTTACTTTCGATTTTTTCAAGTCAAGTAAGCCTTGACAGTCGAGCAAACACTATTTTAGTTCTAGGTAAACTACCCTTTTCGTTCACAGTACGCCAAAGTGTTACTAAGAAAAGTTGTTCAGAATTAACAGTTATGGCGTTATGCAAATTTTCAGAATGATCGGCCTACTTTGATAAATTCCAGTGTTGGTGAGTATTGCAATTTAAACAGCAATAATAGCATGAGGTGGCTTAATATTTACAAAACAAAAACATCGATTACATGTCAAGTGTTTATTGTAGTATGACATGTGTCGTTATCTTTAATAAAGTTAAAGTAATATCACAAAACTGATTTTCATTGCGAAGTAATGACAATATTTTTACAATAAAATGCTAACGTTAGAACAGAAAATATATTTAGTACAGTGTTATGGACGTGGAAAAAGTTACCGTTACGTGATTGAAAGATTTAATGAAAATTTTCAGATATTTATGTATCACATATGGGTGTACAGAAGCTTATTAAGAAATTTTTAAGAACTGGTTCAGTACTAAATGTAAAGAAAGCTAAGAGAATACATAATGAAGACGATGTCGCTATTCTGCTAATTTTAGATTCGGTACAAAATGATCCAAAACTGTCTTTGAGGAAGCGGTCGCTTCGCTTAGGCATTAGTAAATCACACATACAACGAACTTTGAAAGACCGGAAGATTTATCCCTACAAACCCATTTTTAATCATACTTTGGAACCAGGAGACGAAGCAAAACGTCTAGATTTCTGTTTATGGATAGGAAGCAAAATAGCAAGTAATCGTTATTTTTATCGAAACATTTTGTTCTCCGACGAGGCTACATTTTCTACCAATGGAACTGTTTCCTCGCAACATGTTCGATATTGGAGTGACACTAATCCTTTTTTTAAAATTACAAATCACCGGCAATATTTTGTTAAAGTCAATGTATGGTGTGCTATTTCATATTATGGAATAATAGGGCCATATTTTTTTGATAATAATGTTAACCAGCATACATACTTAAATATGCTAGACAATTTCTTCGATGACGCTTTAGGTGAGTTGCCTCTCAATTATCGGCGATCAATGTATTTCCAACACGATGGTTGTCCGGCGCATTATTCACAAATTGTTGTGAATTGGTTAAACCATAAATTTGGTCACCGTTGGATGGGTAGGAATGGTCCAGTTTTATGGCCCCAAAGAGCCCAGATTTGACTATTGCCGATTTTTATTTGTGGGGACGTTTAAAACAAGTAGTGTATGCAGAAAATTTACCTAATGATGCCGAAGTATTAAAAATCGTATAACAGATGCTATATCGGCTTTACCAATTCAGGAAATCAGGAATAGCTTTAAGGAACTGCGACGTAGGATTGAATTATGCTGCGACGAAGGTGGAGGGTTAATAGAATAACTTAATACTTGTTTTTGTTTTAATAATTTAATAAAAAATTCCTTATATTTTTGTTTTTGTGATCATTAACCATTCTCAAGGTATGATTGTAGTGTCAATTGCAGATTTGTTTCTTTAAAGTCAAACTGAAGCACAGTTGACACAAAACGAAGTTGAAGATAAAGTTGACACAAAAGGAAACTGACCAATACTGGATTTTATCAAAGTAGGCCGATCATTCTGAAAATTTGCATAACGCCATAACTGTTAATTCTGAACAACTTTTTTAGTAACACTTTGGCGTACTGTAAACGAAAAGGGTAGTTTACCTAGAACTAAAATAGTGTTTGCTCGACTGTCAAGGCCCACTTGACTTGAAAAATCGAAAGTAAACTAAAAATAAGTTTCAGACCAAGCAGGGCGGAATCCCAAAATATGAAATTCCAATTCGAAAATTTTTGGTCAATCATACCTATTGTAAACTCAATCCGGGGACATGCTGTATATATAAAAAGTAAAACTAGGAGATGTTTGCAAAATGTTCCCTCATTGACTAGTTTCTTAATCCTATATGTTCACATAGTGAATGTTGTCTGGGTTTAAATAGAGGTTTGGTCAGTAAGTCAACCAACTGCAAAGAACTTATATCTTTTCACTTCTATACTGGGAACCAAGTTCTGGTACTATGTCGACATTCAAACTATTTATACCCTTTAGTGAAGAATTTAGTTATCAAAAACTCTTATTTTAAAAAGTTGAGTTCTTCACTAAAAGGTATAAAAAGTTTGAACCTCAACATGGTAGCAGAACATGGTTCCCAGTAGTGGAAGTGAAGGATATAAGTTTTTTTGAGTCACGAAGAAATTTTGATCAAAAATATTCTAAGTTGATCTCGTATAAAACTATCTTTCAGATTCACGTACAAAAATTGGATGCTAGTAAGGTGCATATTGATTGCTAGAAGGTAAGAGTAATTGGTCGACATGGAAATACAAGATCCGCATTTTGTTTAGGAGCATTCCCGGTGGTACAGATGTCGTAGAAGTTAATTATTAATGTTACCTTCATCTTTGACTGCAGAAACTAATGATATTTAACTCAGCGAGAGAAGTCTGGTTAGAACTTCACAATTTATATGATGGCAGTGTAGAAGACAAAACCTACGATTTATGTATGCAATTCGTTAGTTACAAGAAACATTGCGATGATGACGTTGGAACGTTGTGGACCAAATTGCAAATTAAAATATTTCAGAAAAAAGTCGTATCCGGTATTACCTGTAAATGCGAGTTACCTGAACTACTGCTAATTTACAAGATTTTAGAGACACTTACAGAAGATTACCTCTCATTTAAGTCGAGTTGGATGTTGATGCCAAAGCCAAATTGCACGTTAGATACTTTGACCAATCAACTTTGTGCATACAAAAAAGCTCTGACAAATAAAAAGGAGGATAATCGTGAAGTGCTAGCTTTACAACGAGCAAATTCAAGCAAATATAGAGGAAAACCAAAAACGTTTATATGTAATTATTATAAGAAAAAAAGTCACAAGGTAAAACAGTGTTCAAAATGGAAATCGGATGGCAAACCTCCTAAGAAAAGCGGTAAAGAAAATATAAATAGTGTAAATATTACTTTAGTAGCTGTAAATAGTTCTGTATTTAGCGCAGAAGCTGATAACGACAGTTGGTGGGTAGACAATGGCGCAAGCAGTCACATTTGCAACAAAAGTAACATATTTGAAACATTTCAACCATTTCAAGAGGCCCACTCTATAATTACGGCTAATGATGATATTGTTAAAGCTTTGGGAAAAGGTACTGTTATGGTTCAAGCAAATGTAAATGATCATCAACAGAAAATTCGTCTTGATGATGTTTGGCTAGTTCCGAGTATAAAAAAGAATCTGTTCTCTTTTTTTCCCAGTTCCAAAACTTGTTGTTTTAGTGTGAATGGATGTACCGTACTCGCTGGCACAAGAAGTAAAAATAGTGGTCTGTTCAAATTGATAGATCCTGAGAAAGATGCTAATCAAATCAATGTAACAGAGACAGAAAATTTACTTCAGGTGTACCACGAAAAACTGGGTCATCAAAATAAAAGACATGTAAGGAAAATCTTGCATCGAGAACTTGGAATAAATGTCAACATGGATACTGAACACTGTGATTTATTATGAAAATCGCATGTTAAAAAGTTTGGAACTAGAGAAAAAGAAAGGTTTGTGGACCTTTTGAAAGAACACAAGCAGGAAATCGATATTTTGTATTATTTAAAGACGATTTTAGCAGATACCGTTATGTATTTTTATAAAGGAAAAGTCAGAAGTTGTGGACAAATTGAAAATCGTCCTAGCTGAAATAAAGTTGCAGGTCATGTTGTCAAAACATTTTAAGTGACAACGGAGGTGAATTTTGAGTAAACAAGTGGATCTAGTTTTAAAGAGTATGGTATAACACATAGAAGAACTATACCATATACGCCACAACAAAATGGTTGTTTCGAAAGAGAGAATCGTACTCTGGTGGAAACTGCTAGGTCGTTAATGCACTCGGTGAATGTTTACCTCAGTCATTGTGCAGGACTAATCAACACAGCAGCTTACATTCTAAATCGTTCAGGAGTTTCTAGTGTTGAAAATAAGTCACCGTATGAAGTATGGTTTCAGAAAAAGCTAAATTTGAAATACTTGAGAATCTTTGGAAGCATATGCTATGCTCATATTTCTGAACCGCGTCGAAAGAAGATGGAAAAGAAAACCAAAAAAGTTTTAGTTGGTTATGATAACGACGACAAATATCGCATTTGGTCAAGTAAATCCAAGCAATTAATTTGATTACGTGACGTAATATTCCATGAAAGAATTACGTGCAGATCCATTGAGCTTAAACAAATTCCAAATTCTGAGAGAAAATGTAAGTTCTAAAAGTGATAATGATGATAACAATGATCAGGAAGAAACTGTTGTTCAGAATATACAAAATATTCTGATGTAGATTATTATCAATGTAAATAGTAGTAATAGAAATTTAAGACGTCGTGAAAATATAAATAAGCCTGTAAGATTTGAAGATTATGTCATGTCAGTAGTGTCCGAAATACTTAACACAAAAGAACCAGAACTTATCGAAGCAATCAATGTTAAAGAAAAAGAACAGTGGTTGTTAGCTATGAATAAGGAAATAGAAACACTTAGTCATAATAACACATGGGTTCTTGAACATTTGCCTCAAGGTAAGAAAGCGATTCCGTGTAAGTGGGTTTACAAAATAAAAAGAAACCCAGATGGTTCTGTGGACAAGTACAAGACAAGATTAGTCATTAAGGGCTATTCACAGAAGAAGGACATCGACTATGATTAAACTTTCAGTCCTGTGGCAAAATCTGGTACGATTTAGAGCAGTTTTGAGCATTGCTGCAACTGAAAATATAAAGTTGACACAGTTCGACGTATGTACAGCGTTCCTGTATGGTGAACTCAATGAAGAAGTGTTCATATCTCAGCCAGAAGAATACAAGGATGGTAGAAATTGAGTTTGTCGTCTTTTTCAAAGTCTCTATGGATTCAAGCAAGCGCCACGCTGCTGGAATACCAGATTTGTACATTTTTTAGATAAGCTTAATTTTAAGAAAAGCAAAGCTGATTCGTGTCTTTTCATAAAGAAGCAAGGGGTAGACATCCTTTTGTTAGTTATATATGTTGACGACGGTCTAATAGCTTGCAACAACGACGAGATGAAGAATTCTTTCATCTCAGAACTACAAAAAGAATTTAAAATTTCGGTCAAGCCAGCAAACTACTATTTAGGACTAGAAATAGAAACTTTAAAAAGAATCAGTCAAAAAGCGTATACAAGAAAAATTTTAGGGCGTTTTGGTATGGCTGATTGCCGTCCAGTTTCGACCCCAATTTTGAAAGAGAGTATTGAAGTAGGGAAGGAATCACAAGTCAAAGAAACTACTGTAGAATTTCCATACAGACAAGCAGTCGGTGCTTTAATGTTTCTCATGACTGGCACTTGACCTGATATCGCTTATGCTGTTGGAGTCGTTTCAAGAAATTTAGAAAATCCCACTTCAGTAGATGTTGTGAAAGTCAAACGTATCTTTCGCTATTTAAGAGGTACACTTGATTTTGGAATTGTGTACAAAACAGGACACAAAATACGCATAATTAAAGATTACAGTGATGCTGATCATGGTGGTGATATAAGCACGGGTCGTTCTATTTCAGGAGTGGTTTGTTTATATGCCGGAGGAGCAGTATCCTGGCTTAGTCAAAGACAAACCTCAGTTGCCATTTCTACAACCAAAGCCGAAATAGTTACGGCTAGCGAAGCTGCAAAAGAGTTAACCTGGCTAAAAAGGTTATATAGAGAAGTTGTTGAGCTTAAACATATTCCTGATCTATTTGTTGACAACAAAGCCCCCATCAGACTACCTCAGAACCCGAGTTTCACAAAGAACAAAACACATAAGGATAAGGCATTTCTTTGTTAGAGAGATGGTCTTGGAAGGTGAACTTAAAATGTAGAAGGTTATGAGTTCTTTGCAGTTTGCTGACTTACTGACCAAACCTCTATGTAAATCGAAACAACATGCACTATGTGAACATATAGGATTAAAGAAACTAGTCAACTAGGAAAGGTAACGCAGAAAAGAGGTTATTTGTATAAAATTGACCATAAACTGTAAAGAATGGACTGATACGGTTTAACAAAACTTTGTTAATCATGTCAAGATACCATTTATTATCAAAGAAAGTAGACCAACCTATTAAAGATGGGACATGAAATAACGCGTCATGCACAATGTTTTGTTTACCCTGTCGATGTAAAACTTGTAAAAGGTAGAAATTGAGATAAGCGAAGACTCCATCTTGATAGGCGACCACAATGTTGGTTCTCTTAACTTATTTAACCATTTTAACGCAAGGACAATCA
The DNA here is from genome assembly GCA_030710515.1 of Abscondita cerata. Classification (NCBI taxonomy): domain Eukaryota; kingdom Metazoa; phylum Arthropoda; class Insecta; order Coleoptera; family Lampyridae; genus Abscondita; species Abscondita cerata. The sequence continues at coordinate 7,092 of JALBCR010004308.1, read as the reverse complement.
GTAATGACTGTAAAATTTATTGCCTTCCACTAGACGAGAAAGTGTTCTATTCCAAAAATAACAAACAGTTCTCTCTCAGTAGCTAGACACTTTTTGATTCAGCTGAAGAAAAATACGGAAATATGAAATTTATTGGAACATCAAAATTTGTTTCTTAAAATCGGCACATGGGCATAAAATCACAGTTAGCATCATAATTTCCTAGTAATTATTTTCAGGGGGTATAACAAAATAGACCCATTTTTAGGACAATTTTTTTTTCAAAATTACAGACTTGGCAATTGACAGATGTTACCTGTCAACTTTGACTTGAGCGCATTTTAAGTTATTTCAAAAGCAAAAGTGATTACCCCCAAAGTTTTTTATTAACTACAATAACAAAAAATTGCTATATGAGACTTCTCAACTTTATGAGCGGACACCGGTATATATAAAGTTTGATACTTCTGGATACTACTACGACACATACAATATTTTATTTTCCTTATTTTTACTGTCAATATGTCAAGCGATGACATTTCAGACTCTGAACACAATTTGGTCAATTACTCGAGAAATAGCGTCTCTCTCGTCGTTGCGTCATCTCAGGACAACAAAGATGCAGGACCATCAAAGTTTCTACCAACGGTAGTAGACATCTCCTAAATAAATTGCTTCTTCTGATATGTGTATCAGATCGGCGGAAGAAAGAAAGCCAATGTTTCAATGTAGTGGATGTAAAATTTGGTTTCATGGAAAATGCGTGGGATTAACACTCTCACTCTAGAAATCGCTGAAAAAAGTTTGTTTGTACAAATTGTCAAACTAGTGAAGAAAGAATCTCAACCCCAACTCCAACGTTGGAATCTCAAACAAGTGCATTCATTGTGGGAAACTCTTTGGAACTAATCACGGCTTAAAGATTCACACCACCAAGGCCCATCCATCAATTCATAGGAAAGAAATTACAAATTTGTATCAGACTGACAGACTGACTGACAGTGTGACGGACATACCCGAATCTACTGACAGAACCTAAAAATCAAACGATAAAATTATATTGAATTTACTTCTGAAGACAACCGGAAGAAATTACAAAACTTAATTGATAGTAAATGTTTCGAGCAAAATTTATTAGATGAAATTGTAACTAACATCACTACAGCACTGTTTAATTCCATTGACATTTTACCCGGTCCGAAACACCCAGCCGGAAATATTACAATGCTCGTAAGTCTACCAAAACTTTTAAATGCAATGAGAGAAATTTCAAGGACAACGCAAATCCAGAAAGAAAAAGTAAAAGAGATCGACAACGAAGGTTGGAAAAATACAATTTTGACTTGATGCAATTTAACTATTTTAACCGAAGAAAAAAATGCGTTTAACAGCTGATGAATACCGGCAAACCAAACAAGTGTACAATCCCCTTAAAACATTGCATGAGTCTTTAGTGAGAGATGGACCAAACCTAATGAGAATGTCAGAAAACTATACGATCCGGGACCGATTTCTGAAGAAGAGAGAAGAATTGAATAATTCGATTTCACAATCACACCAGATAAAGTCAAAACCAGTATTCGAGGAATAAACAATGATACGTCTCCTGACTGATGGAATTCTTCTAAGATCCTTGAAATCATTAGATGTTGCTCCATCCCCACTTGTGTAAGTTACAATTTGATCTCGTCCCAACTAATTTCAGAAAAGCAGAACAATTTTAATTTACAAGGATGGTGAGACTAGAGACCCAACAAATTGGCGACCAATTTCCATATGTTCAATCCTTCGCCGTGTTACCGAGCGAGTCTTGGAGAAACGTCTACGTCACTAGCTAACTTTATCCCTTTCCAAGGGTTTCACGTCTTTACCTGGGTGCCAGATTAACACGTCGATTTTAAATGGACTTTTACAAAAAGCTAAACGATTTAAAGAGAATTTTGTCGGTGTTTTTCTGGACGTTACAAAGGCTTTTGACTGCATAGGTCATGAACACCTGAAATTGTCTCTTGAGACCTTACCTCTTCCAAAAGTCCTCTTGAATCTCATATGGAATTTACAACAAAGAAATTTTACAAGAATTAAAGCAGATGGAAAAACCCAACGTATACCTTTTAAACGTGGACTTTGCAAGGTGCCCCGCTTCTCTCCACCTTTCAATATATGTATTTATTTTAAGAGAAATATCTGACAAACCCGTGTCATCAAAATACGGATGTTCACTTGCGCCGCATCTTGATCCAGTGTCCGTTTTAGGATTCGCAGATGATACAGTTTTGACCGCAAACTCGGTTTCCTCAGCTTTGGAGCTCATAGCAATGGCAAGACATCTTTTCACAGAAATTGGATTAGAACTAAACCCAAGAAAGTCAATAGCAATTAATATATCGAAAGGCAAACTACAGGAACATGAATTAAAAATTGACTCAACTGTTACAATTCAATCACTGGAAATACATGAGATCATCAAATATCTGGAGTCTCCTTCAAAGATGAAATTATTCTTGATGAGGAAAAAATAATTAAGACTTTGTCAACTGACCTTAAAAATTAGTCTCTTGTCCATTGTTACGGAGTGACCAAAATTAACTATCATGAACCAATATATCTGGCCAACTCTTACTTATCCTTTTCAAACAACTCCAATGCACCGATTATCACCTCTCTTTCTCGAAAACATAGATAAAATTATAAGAAGTTCTGTTAAAGAGGCAATTGGTTTACCCAGGACACACCAAATTCAATGCTGTATAGTAGTAAAAAGTGAAAGGACTTGAGTCCTTCGGGCATCATGGGAAAGTTTTATTCAAACTTACAGCTCGTGTTTAAGACTAATGTTGGCCAATGACCCTTATATCAGACACCGTGAGAAATTAGACGTTCCAACGCACGTAGTTCAAGACTCGAATACAATGAAGAAATCCAACTTGATTAGAGACCACCTCAGAAATCGTGAGTTTGAGAAATGGTCGAACTACCCCACAAAGGAAAAGGCATTTGCTTGTTTGATGAATGTTTACCAGCAAATAGTTGGATTTCGGACCGGAAAGGTCTTTTAATTTCTGAGTAGACGAACTGCATAAAAATGATCGGATGTAAGTACCCGTACGAGGAGTTCGGGTAGAAGTCAAGACGGGAACCGTTGCAGGCATTGCAGCGAGATTGAAACCCTTGGTCACGTCATTGGCTCCTGTGCTCATGGTGAACTTCTCCGAAATTCTCGCCACCACAGAATCCGCGCACTTATCGCTGATAGTCTTAGAACCAAAGGATTTACAACTTTGAGGAAGTTCAATGTACATCACTGGAAGGTTCTATTCGTCGAGTTGACATCATATCCTTTGACGAAATCACAAGAACAGGTTTTGTTGTTGACCCAACAGTGAGGATGGAAACTCACAAAGCACAGTCGACACAGAGAAAAAACAATATATGACCCTTGCATTCCTGCATTACTTGAAAAGTACCAACTGAAACAACTGGAAGTTATCGGGTTATTGATCGGAGTCAGAGGGACGATTCCTGATTTTTCGAAGAGTTCCGAAAAGATTGAGGAACGTGAGGAAATAGTACTTTCAGCCCTCAGAGGATCATCGCATATACTTCAGCATCATCTTTACTCTCCGAAGAATCAACAATAATTTATATTCTCTTAACTCTGTACTTATTTTTACACCTAGTTCGTATTTTTAATCTAATTGAAAATTAGTTCTGTGTCTTTGGCAACTTTCGTTGAAAAGCAGAGTTCTGAATAAAGAAATTTTTCTCTCCGATTTATTCAAGCTATCAAAAACTTTCCAAGTTGAATTACTACCAAAGACGTGCTCACACAGAAACAAACAAACTGAAGCTCTCAACAAAGTATTACCATTAGTGCGGGTTTATTTCCTTTAGTCTACGCTACTCCTGTTAGATGGCGTTATCCATAAATCAATATAAGGAGCTATCTCAAATTAAGCTCCTATCTCAAATTTGGGTCCTCTTCCTCTACGACTGTTACATACTTTACAGAGGTGACGCAGCCTGTCATCTGTTTTGTTTCCATTTTATCGACTTTGTGTGAAAAAAATTGAAATGGCAAATTCCGGGTTGGGTTTATTTTACTCTAAGAAGATGCAAGAAGGTAAGCTAACATTTCATGCAATTAAAGTGGTAAATTTGTAATTTTATTTAAGAACAATATCAGACTCTATCAATGCATTTGAAGGACACACACAAACCATTTGCAATGTTTTATCCACCAACATGTTGCATAATATGGTTATAGGACAAAATTACGTTTTATAGAAGAATAAATTGAACATGAAGAAGAAGTTTTTAATGATAATGAACTCACAACATTTCTCAATAAACCATTATCTTGTATTGTATGCTAAATTATGTAAATATAATTTTTACACATAATGAATATTTGAATTTAGGGACAAAATACCCAACAATTGTAGATTGAAAAATTTATGAGAATCACGTTTATTGAAAGCATATAAATAAATACTGACATATTCAGAAATTATTCAAAAAAATAAAATTTTGGTTTTCGAATGAGTACTTTTAAATTTCAAATTTTAATCTTTTTTTTCTTTCTAATCTTTTCACTATTTGTTTAGAAACACTTAAAAACCTAGACTAATTGTTTGCATTGATCTATTTTTTTAACAATGGCCTCTATTGTTTTTGTATTGTGTGGGTTTCGTTGTATGCCTGTGTGGTAGTCTTTTTTTGAACGGTGTATGTGTTGTTAATTTAATGAAATTCATCAATGATATCTAATGTTTTGTTCCTCCAAGTGGCGTTTCTAGCATTCTTCATTTTACTGATATCTTGAAATTCACTTTAATATCTTTCATCACTATTCATGTGATTAGCATTGACAGTTTTAAACATTTCAGTCTTCTTCTATCATTCAGCATGAATATTCTTTTCGTGTTGGTCGTGATGTGTTTTTTATATCCTTCTTCGTTTTCTTTCTCATCATCAAACACCTAAATAAATTGTTAGCATTCTATTATAAACAATTCGCTTACAGAATAGCAAATAAGGACCGCTGCTAACATTCTGTTATGGGCACGGCAACAGAGCCTTCTGTTAAAAACATTCTATTAAAATAAACCGAATGTTAGCAATAGAAGATAGTAACATTAGTCTTAAAAACAAATCAATGCATTGTTTAAAATTTATTATTTATTTCATTAACTGATTAACACGTGATAATTTTTACGGAAAAGCGTTAACGCTTCATCTTACATAAAATAAATGTTTACTTTCATTGAAACAATAACACATTTTTAATACGTTTGTGTTATGGAATTGATTTCATTATAATAATTACCTAATAAGTTTTACTTAGATTTTTAGTATCTGAATCTAGATAATGGGTTTATTATCTAGTATGAGGTAGAATAAAACCATACACTACCTAACTTAGTTGAATTTCATAATAAGTTGTTGTCCAGACAAGATTATATTACAGTATAGGTACATACTGTCTAGTTATTTCTATTAAACCAAAAAAAAACAATTAATGTAAAAGCGTTTGAAAGCTAACGTCAAAGGGTAACAATCTCGACAACCAGCATATTTGTTCATATTCCGAATCGAAATATTGTGGTAAGTCAATTTAGAATTTATTTGTACCTATAATGTTCCCAAATTTAGGCTTACATGCATTTTGATTTTAAAATGGTCGAATTTGATTGATGTTAAACGTGCGAACAAAAATGAGAAAATTTTAGCTGGAGATTTTTAAACGCTTATTTGATTTAATTCGAATTTGTATTTATGACACTTTCGTGGTTTGAGAATTTGAGGTAGACGTTGCTTTCGTACAAGGTTGAAGCTTTCAAAAAGTATCTTAAATATTTTAATAAATTTTGTAGTACATTTGCATTTTCATTACATATTAATTCAAAAGCGTGTGCTCTTAAAACGCGTGTGGTGGAAACGAGCGTAGATACTCATATTGTCGCATTTCAACCCCTTGGGCTATCAGATATAGTATTTCAATATATATGCCTTATAATACAAACCTATGTAGAATTCAAATACAAATTACCAGTCTCGTTATTTTTACTTTGAAGATAGAAATATCTATTATCGAAAAGAAACTTATTTAATTCAAAAGCTTTACGTACTGATTAACCAAACCGCTTTTGTTCCACATTCCAACAGCGTCTAGTGAATTTGCTGAAAATATAGTAAGTAAAGAAAAATCGTAATAGTTGTTAAAGGGAAATAGGGTAGGAAAACAATCGCAAGTGTTCATCAATACAGAAACTACACTTGGCAGATTGCGGAGGCGTGTCGCATTAAAAGATACAATGACGTTAAACAGAGAGCTACCCACATATAGGGTGTAAAATATGGGAATAAGTCGACGTACACAACAATATGTAGGGTTGAGAGAGGTTAGTGAATGCATGCATATATAATTAAGTCGTTTCACATGTAAAAGTAGACCATAGAACGTTATGCAATGATTTTTGCTACAACCTGGATGCATACCGAATTACGTTGAGTTGCACTTATTCGATTTTTATAGTCATTTTTCAGAAAAATCAAAACAAACCGTACGGATTAAAGAAAAAAAAAAAGAACACAAAGAGAAAAAAAATGAATGTATGTAATAACCTAATTTTTAGGATATAAGTTACAAAAGCATTGGTTGAGAAACCAGCTTTCTAAAAAAGTTTCACAATTTATTTTATGTTTGTTTTAATTAACGAGTCTACTATTAGAAGTAGAAGGTAATATAATTTGCTACAACTTTTGTTTCCATTTGTATACAATTAATATTGATATTGATAAATTACGATTCTTGTATCTCGGTAAAAAAATTTAACTTTTTATTGGGTGCTATATTTACAATAGCCCTTGAACAAAGTGATAATATTTGAGACTAAATAATACATGAGAGGGAATGACGCCCAGTGACGACCCCTATCTTTACTAAGCACTAATTATTAGCAGAATATTGTTTTTTTGCCTATTTAGGCGACGAGTGTTTATTCGTTCATCGAGAAGATTCGTTACTAACACATAGGATGAAACTGAATTCTGTTCACATAATTGGTCGCATATCTTTTGGTTTCATCTTTTAACCAGCAATACGTAATT
>JALBCR010004307.1:0-38467 GCA_030710515.1 Abscondita cerata | reverse complement strand
GACAAATGTTAAACGGTAGCGTATACGTGCGAGAAAAACTTGAATAATAGTATATTATAAACCTAGGTAGTGAAGTAAGTCATTATTGCCCGACCGCTGAAGTTATGTCCCGACCTTCACTACCGTAGGTTATATACTATTTTTTCACTACTGCTACTAAACTTAGTTGGAAGTATTTTAATTTTTGAATTTTTGTAAAACTATGAAAAATATGTTAGTCTTGATTTGAATAGAAATCACTATTCATTTGTTTATATCAGACATTTTGAAAAAGTGTAATTTCAAATTTGCAATACTATTTTCATTTACGAATATTTTTATCATGTCTAGTGATGAGAAAGTGAAGGGGTGTACTCACTCAGAAGTTGCATGAAGCTGCAAAACAAGTATACAATAAATTGCTTCCAGAAAAATCAAAACATTTATATTTAAAAGTATACAAGGATTTCAAGGATTGGTGTCACACAAAAATGTTACTACAGTAACAGAAAACGTGCTGTTGGTATATTTTCAGGAGACACGCAAATGTAAAAAGGCATCTACTTTATGGTCAACATTTTCAATGTTAAAATCTACCCTTGCAATTCGAGAGAGAATATTGATTGCGGAAAGTATCCAAAACTTATATCTTTTTAAAAAGGCAAAACAGATCATACAAAGCAAAAAGGCACCTGTTTTTCAGAGAACAAATTATAAAATTCTTGACTGAAGCACCTGATGACTTTTTTCTTTCTACAAAGGTAAATGTAGTAAATTTTTGTTAAGAATTTACAGAATAATCTAGTTTTCTATAGGCAATTCTGGTCGTTGGAATAGCAGGGGCTTGTAGAACAGATGAACTTGTGAAAATGATGTTCAGAGATGTTGATGTACGAGGAAATGATCTTGTCGTAGTAACCATTCCAAATAGTAAAAATGACACTAGCCGGAACTTTGTCATAACTGATCCACTGTGGCTTAAAGTAGTGTTAAAATATGCAGGCACTCGACCAACTTCAGATATGCAAAGATTTTTATAAGATTTCATGGTGGTAAACCAACCAAGCAAAATATAGGTCATAATACTATCAGTAATGTGCCAAAAGTAGTTGCCAAATATCTAAAATTAGAAGATGCAGATTGTTATTCTGGTCATTCCTTAAGACGTACCTCTGCGACCATGTTAGTAGAAAGCGGTGGCGATATCTTATCGTTGAAACGCCTAGGAGGCTGGAAAAGCTCTACGGTAGCAGAGGGATATGTTGAACAATCTCTTACTGACAAGAAACGGATTGCGTCAATGCTACAAGGAACCTTCGTTTCAAATCCTATTCAGTCTTCTTCGTACGTTAGTGCCACTACGTCTAATTCTGCATCAAAATCAACAGCAGTTGAATTGTCGTTGAAAGTGCAACACTGCAGCTTCCAAGTGCAAAAATGTAGCTAAACTAACTTCGATCACTAGTTCTTCGGGAATTAATGTGACCTATAATAATTTGTTCGATAAACTATTATTATAAGTAGATTAATAAAGCCATTGTTTCTAGCTTACCTAATGTGTTTGAACTTTACTAACGTTATTTGCATTCATAAATTAAAAATTGATTAATTGTTTGAATTTTGTGTAGCTTGAAGTTGTGAGGTTATGTTTATCAACTAACTGAGAACGCAGAGTCGGCTTTGGACTACCAAATTTGTTTTATTATTGACCTAGGTTAATAAAAATTTTTGATTGACTCGTAGCTTTAAAACTTCAACTTCACAACCTGCATTAAGGTTAATATGACTGTGTTTGATAGCTAGTAGTGAAAAAACATATTTATTACATTGATCTCGAAATAATATTCCGCTTTGGACCACTAATCAGGGATCCAGATCAGGACATATCGACAGGAACGGTTTAAAACCACTGTTTTTAAATAGGTTTAAAACCATGGTTTGTAGAACAGGTTTAAACAACTGTTGGATTTATTGACAAACTCTTGTTGTAAAACCGCTTAACCGGTTTCTTTTTTTTTTTGGCGGGTTTGTCGACGCTATTGCTAACAATTGCATCCGTACACTTATCTACATTCGCCATGAAATTTCCAAAATACTGCGTTATTTGTCGATTTATAAAGGATTTTCAAAATCATTAAGTTTTGTATTTCGCATTTTCATGCCCCAAATCTGCATATAAAAAGGTTACAAAACAATGGTTAGATGATTTGGAAAAGACAACAAGGCTAAATGAGTTCCAAATAACTTATTACCGTTCCCTGATATCTCTTTTGGGTGACTATGCGGTTTCTGCCACCACGCTATACATGTTTATGTTGATCTTCTGAAGCATCATACAAAACACTTGCACTGTAATACAATAATAACGATGTGCCATACAAATACATAGATAATGCTTAGAGCTCTTAACGGATATCGATATATACGCATCATTTTATTGAAGGCGAAATTAGTCAATGGGATAGAGAGAAAATCTCGCGTTCTTTTATCAACTATCTAAAAGGCAAAATCTCTATGTATCAGTATTATTGGCATTATAATTCGTTCTCCAACTTTAAATTTTTTTAATGTCAAAAAACACCAAAAACTTTGCACATAAGACGTTATTCGAAGAGAATTTTGCTGTTTTTTAATCATTCTTTATCATCGAATATAACGTATCAAACGTTGTGGCAATTGACGTTGTCGTGATAGTTATCAAATTCGTCCTGTAACATTAAACATTTTTCCATAGTTTTAATTTTTAATGACAAAAACACCAAAAACTTTGCACATAAAACGCTACTCAAAGCGGATATTACTGTTTTTAAATAATTATTTACCATCTAAAATAGCGTTACTAACTAAAAATGTAATTAGGATTATGTATATTGTTTACGTTTATTTATTTCATCTCTCTCTCTCTCTTCAAGCAATAACAAGTATCTAAATTAAGATGGCGACATAAAGGTATAAGATATTTGTTTTAACTATAACATTATAAAACTGGTTAGTCAATAGCGGAATGAGCAAATGCGTTAAAAAGAGAGAGAGATTTACGTTGAAAAAGTGAGATTTCCTGTTGGAACACGATAGACCAAGCTATGCGGGTTCAAGAACACTGCTACTTTATAACCTTTTTATACAATATCTAAAAGAATAACGCTGATAGATATGTGTTTTTCTGTATGATTTTACATCGCCTTTTTACAGTATGCAGCAAGCATCAGTAAAGACACAAAATCTGCATACACCTGAAAGGTTATCTTATTTTTTAATTTCTTCAAATTTTTAAATTGTTTAGTTGATTAAACACTGACAGTAACTTTTCAATGTGTATTTTGCTGATATATTGATTAATGTTCGCTTATCACTGTTGACGAGTGGTAACTTATGTGACATTTACCATATAAACCAGCATTTAGGAAAAAAATAACAAATTTAGATTTTCATAGTTGGCAGATATATTGATTGACGTTCGCTTATTACAGTTGATGAGCTGCAACTTATGTGACATTTACCATATAAAACCAGCATTTTAGGAAAAAATAGCAAATTTAGATTTTCATAGTTGGAGTTCCCACTACCTCACATCCTTACAACTCATGCTAAACAAATTTTGAGCTAAATAAGTCGCTTGAAGAAATTTGATTGTCTCAGTCAAAAACTTCAAAATTGGAATAACAGGAATGACACTGATGTTCGTAATGTAGTTCACAATATTTCAAGCAAAGAATTAGACGAACATTCTGTGAGTATTCTTAGTAAAGGTTTCAATTTTGCAGTTGTCCCTTCTCGTATTCTAGTAGAAAGAGATCATAACAAAAGTTGAAGCAGCAGTCAAAGATTTTGAGAACGTTGAAGCAGAAACGGGTACGACAAGAAGTTTCTCATGTTTTTTAAGAAATCTAAGCTTCCGAAACGCAACGTCACTTACAAGGAATTGAAAGCGTTAAAGGAACTAAAGAAGAAAATTCTATTGTTGTGCTACCTGCTGACAAAGGAAATGCAACTGTAATAATGGATACTGAAGATTATAAATCAAAAATCGAAACATTGTTACAAGATCCTATTTACAAAATTATAAACTCTGATCCTACAACGTATCTCAGAAAAACTACTAAAGCTGTAATTAAGGAATGTATACTCGATAAGGAAATTCAAAAGAAATTAATACCAAGAGAAAAGTCTTTTAAATGTCCAAAATTTTTATGGATTACCAAAAATTCATAAAAATGGAGTACCACTTAGACCTATTGTTAGTAGTACCAATGATTCACCAACACAAAAGTTAGCTGGATATGTTGCTAAAATATTACAACCTTTGTTGAATCCTCAAGTTCTTATATTAAAAATTCAACACATTTTATAGATATTTTTGGGTCTAATTACCTCGATATCATGGTCACGCCTTGTTTACTAAAGTTCCAATAGAAGAAACTCTTAATATTCTAGCAAACAAACATATGTTAACACCTGATGTTGTTCGTTTAACTAAACATTGTTTAACCAACACATACTTCTTAAACGACTCTAAGAAATATAAACAAACTAAAGGAGCACCAATAGGGATCACCTATCTCACCTGCAATTGCTAATTTATTTATGGATAACTTTGAAACAAATGCAATTCAAGAATCTTCCAACAAACCAGAACTTTGGTTACGATATGTTGATGATATCTTCTCCATATGGCCACATGGTAATGAAGCATTACTAGCTTTTTAAATTATTTAAATAATATTCATCCACAAATTAAATTTACTACCGAAGTAGAAGTTAACGGAAAACTACCTTTTCTTGACGTGTTACTAATTAGGAAACCAGACGGAAGTTTAGGACATACAGTGTATAGAAAACAAACTCATACCAATAGATACCTACATGCTAATTCACATCATCATCCACAACATTTAAATTCTGTTTTAAAAACCTTATTAATTAGATCTGCTAGACTAACAGACAGCGAGCATATACACGAAGAAATGAATCTTCTGAATCAAGCTTTTAAACAAAATGGTTTTTCACGTCATCATGTTATGAAAGCAAAAGGATGAAACAAAGAAGTGACGACGAAGTTAACGATAAGAGTACGTTTACTGTATCAATTCCGTACTTCAAAGGTACTACAGAGAAGATAAGTAACATTCTAAAGAAACACAACATACGAGTAGTTTCTGTACCTGTTAATAAAGTTAAGTCTTTCCTCCGTTCCCCTAAAGATATTATTCCTTTAGAAGATCAAGGCATTTACGAAATTCCTTGCGGAGGATGTAACATCTCTTACGTTGGACAAACCAATCGACGTATTTCTGCGAGAAGAGAAGAACACAAACTAGCAGTCCGAAAAGGATGTTTAACTTATTCTCTAGCTGAACATCATCACCAAACAGGACATAAAATCGATTTTGAAAATACAAGAATGCTAGGAAGAGAAAAATATTTATGTAACCGCCTCATTAGAGAACAAATCGAGATAGAAAGACGTCCTAGTTGCATTAATAAACGAGATGATGGAAAAGGTTTACCTAACACTTGGAAACCGTTATTAACTTTACCTCAGGATAGAAGATCTCCAAATATCCAACAAGTAGTACAACAAAATATGCAAAGCAACATTACCATGATACCGATACGTAATGCTATTGGTTACTCTGGTAAAATCAAGGTCAAAATCGCATAGAAACTAAAATTGTTATTTATTCATTACTTGAAAAAGCTGCGTGTTAGCTACATTTTTGCGTTTACTAGAAGGAATGCAGTATATTCATATTTTTAATTATCATTCAGTATCAAATTCAAATGGCTAACTTTCTGGAACATTTTTTTTGAATATATTCCAAACAAAAAGTACAAAATTTCTTGCATTTGCTGCGTCACTAACGTTACCATGTCATACTATGTTGTGTTACTGGTTATGTTATTGTTTGCTCTTTACTTACTGGTGGTGTACATTGTTTGCAATGTGCTTTGATATGTAGAACTATTGTAGTTTTATAACTATTCTTTAAAATAATTGTTATTTAATTAAATTAAATATTGAACTTCCATTATTTTTAAGAAGTTACTAAACGCCATCTTTTTTAAAAAAATTCTTTAATATTAATTTCTAATCTATAATTGTAAGTAAGTAACCATTACTTTGTTGACTATTTGTTTTAGTATGTAAATCTTATCAACTGCTTTCCTTCCACTTCTAAACCCAGTCTGCTAATCAAATAGTACCCTTTTTTCTTCATCTTCTTCAGAAATTTTCTTAAATCTGCATATATTTTGTATCCTGCACTGTTACGCATATACTTCTTATAGTTTTGAATTACTATATTTTCTCCTGGTTTATATAATGGACATATTATCGCCTTATTCCAATGTTCTGGAAAACGTTCACTTTTCCATATTTTATTAAAAATATTTTTAAATCTTTCCCTCATTTACTCTCTTGTAAACTTCCACTGTTCTCCTTGAGTATCATCTATAACTTCTGTTTTTCCTTTTTTTAATTTTCTTATTGCTTCTTCTACTTCTTCTTTATATACTTCTATTTCTTTTATTGTTTTTCTCATTGCTTACACTTTTATATATTTGTGGTTCTGATTTTCCTTCTAGCAGTTCCACACAATATTTTTCTTTTGTTCATCATACTTGTCCCTGATTTAATATTTTCTGTATTCTTTTTTGTTATTCTTCCTGTTTTTTCAATCTTTCTTTCATATTTTCCTATATAGTTTTTTTTCAATATTTTGTATTCTTCTACATCTAGTTTGCCTTTTTCCTATTTTCATCTCTTTTCTCATTTTTTGTTGTTTCACACCTACCATTTCATTATTCATTTATTTTTTCTTTCAATTTCATGTTCTCTCTATACTTAATTTTTTACTTTTTTTCATTTTCTTTACTACATTTTTCACATCTTCTTCTTCTGATATGTTCATTTCTTTTTTTTTTTCATTTTCATCTTTTATCTTTCTAGTGTTTTTTGTTCATTTGTCCTCCATTCCCATACTTCTCTTTTCTTCTTCTTTTTGTTTTTTCACGCAGATGTACTACCAAAGGGTGGTGGTCTGATTCTTATTCGTCCTCTACCCTAAAATGTTTATATCTTCTATACCTACTTTCTTTAATAAGTATCGCATAGTCAATGACTGATTTTCCTCTTCCTCCTATGTATACAGGGTGTATCGCATAAGAACCGACACAGAGCAGGGGCATGTTGAGAACCCTAAAATATGGTTATATTTAACCTAACCCACTTTTTATACTAAGTTGCACTCTTAGAAGTTATAGGCCTTCAAAATGGAGTTTTAAATTTCGAAAAATCAATATTTCAGTAGGTTTTTGAAAAACAACAAAAATAAAAATTTTTTAAATTAAATTATCGATAAGACCAAATAATAATTTTTAAATTTTGAACAGGTTAAAAATCCGTGACATTTTAAGGGCTAATTACCTCTACTCACCCGTTTAAATTATTTTAATTGAACGTTAATTATCATCGGTTATTTACATTTGGTACAACTAGAACTTCCACCAAATTTGGTTTTCCTAAGTCGAATCGGTACTGAAATATTGATTTTTTCGAAATTTAAAACTCCACTCTTTGAAGGCCTATAACTTCTTAAGAGTGCAACTTAGTATAAAGGTAGGTTAGGTTTAGCCATATTTTATGGTTCTCAACATGCTCCTGCTCTGTGTCGGTTCATATGCGATACACCCTGTATATATTCTTCTTACTCATTTTCCCCATATTTTCATTCATAATTTTTCACCCTCTCTGCGCATTTCTAATAATTTTTCTGCTTTCTTCATTTATTTTCTTGTCCATTGAAGTTCTATTCTTTATTATTCCATTTATCATCATTCCTCTTTCCTCTCCTACTTTGACATTAAAATCCCTTTTATGATTATTTATCTTTCCTCTTCTTTAATTGCATCCTGTATGTTTTTTAGTTCTTTTCATTTCCTTTCCATAAACTGTTAATATTTCATATTTCTCCCCTTTTCAGTCTTTTACAGCCTTCCCTCACCTTTTGTCGCAAACCCCATGTAAAAGTCTTCTAGCATCTTCCTCTCCTATTGTTTTCAATCTCTTTCTTCTAGCCATGTTTCCACTAAGCCAACCACTTTAAAACCTCTTATGCATGGTGTCCGTTCGTAGAGCTCAAGCATGGAGATCTCAGCTATTTGAAGAGATACGAAGTTGGTTAAACTGGGCAAAGTTGCCTATTGTGGCACTCAGTAAAATGCCTTGTTGAAATTAAAAAATTCCATTACTTCCGGACAGATCCGCAGAAAAACGAAATTTTGAAAATTCGTTTTTATTTTTCAGAGCTTATTTCACCACATAAATGCAAACAATGAACACTTTGTTATTGCTACTTTTACGCTCTACATTATGATGTCATTAAATTCAAAATACGATGTTTCGTTTTTGACAGTCATTATCAACTTTATTTTTTCTTATAGGCTCCATTTTGAATTGTCACATTTTTGAATTCGCATTTTTATTGAGATTACGATGATGTCTCATATGTTAAGATTCCGCTATAGTTTGGTGATAATGACGGAAAATTGTTTTTTGCAAAGAGTGCCTAGGAAATGATACTTTTCTTTAAAAATAAACACATATTTGACATTTCTATGATATTTATTTTAATGTCACCTACGGTTGCAATACCTTTTATAATTTTCTTAATTTCTTTGTTATTTACAATTTAGTTTCACCTGTGTTGTTAATTTAAAATATATTGAAGAACGGTTGTTGTGAATTTAAAACGCATTGAAGTATGGATTTCATTTTCAAGGCACTCTTTGTAAAAACAATTTGCTGTTATTTCCACCAAACAACGAGGCATAACTTTAATATAGGATACATGGTCCAAATCGCAATTAAAAACGAATTAAAAATGTGACAATTGAAGAGGGCGCCCATAAGAAAAATAAAGTTGATGATGACAACCAAAAGACCAAACGTCGTATTTAGAATTTGACTAAGTATTAATTGTTTGCATTTATCTTGTCAAATAAGCAAATAAAAAAACGAATTTTGTAATTTTCGGTTTTTGCGGATAATTTTCAAAGAGGCATTTACTGAATGCCACAATACGCAACTTTGAATTATGCCGTTGATCTTGTAGCATACGTACAATTACATGAGTTCAAAAATTTGCTCGTCTAAAATTATTAAAATTTGATTACATACCTTATATGCATACCATTTGAAAACAAAAACTTTAAACTAGATGCGTTTTCAACATCCGTTGGGATCAAACTTATTTATTTCTTGGTTTTAAATTACTCAGCGGTTTGGCGGTATTACGGGATTGCCAAATTGACATGACGCAGAAATATCAAGAGAATGTAAGAAATACCCATAACAGCTATATACATACAGTCAGCGTTTAGCGCCACCAAAATAATTTTGCTCGAACTAAAATATACCTTAAAAACCATGCTGCGTCACCCTAAAAACTAGAATATGAGCAAGTCCAATATTGATAGAACAGATGGCGCCGGACCCAATTTGCCTAAGAAAATCTAGCTGCAACCTTCATCACGTAAAAGAATTTATCATTGCCCGGTACCGAATTACAAGTGTTTGAAATTCTGCGTCAATATATTGACGCATCAAAGCAGTTGACGCAGAATTACATGCAAAAACATAATGTGTTGGCGCAGAAATGTAGGGATGACATATATACAGTGTGTCCAAAATTCGATGCTCACCATTGGTATTTTGGAAACGGTAAGATTACAGGGTCGGTTAAATGGAACAATATGGAGGTATTTATCTTACCTCTTCAGACCTTCTCTTGTTTTTCCAAAGAAATGCGTTGCCTACTAGATATTGCAAAAAAAGTGAAAATCGGCATTTTTCTTTAAACTTGCGTAGAATCCCACACTATTTATCTATCAAAAATATGTAAATATAAAAAAAAGTTGTAGACATTTAGATATTGAATAATATGCGTCATTAAAATATTTTTTTGCTTGCATCAGTAGCGAAATATGACCCAAAGTTGCATTTTTTAAATGGAAATGATAATTTATTTTTATACAGTTGAATTACTTGGTTTTTTCCTTTTCAACGATATAAGGTTCGAGCTATTTATCTTGTGTACTTTAGAAGTATAAAGAAAAATCGTTTTTGAGATCTGTAGATGTATTTTAAAGCATCATCACACTATCCATGATTGCCAAATTTTTAAAGAAACAAACAACTGCACATCAAATCTGTCAATAATATTGTTACAGTAGTATCGTGTCAGAACTTGTAGTTGTTGTAGTAAGCTATTCATATTCAAAATTGATGATGCAGTTTTCAAACCATGAAAAAACGGACATGTTTGTTGTCTACATAGATGCCATCGTAATTCAACTGCGGCAGCAAATGAATATCACAACTTATACCCCGAAAGAAGGCAACCTCACAGAACTTTGTTTTCCCGACTCGAGCAAAATCTTCGACAAGGTGGATCCTTCACCGCCATTCGTCCTACAACCTATCAAAAAGACAATGAGGATGCTGAAATAGCTGTTCTAGCCGCTGTTAATGTTGAGCCTTCCGTTTCAGTAAGAAAAATTTCGAATGACAGTGGTCATGGCAAGGTTCAGTACATTATGTTTTAAAAGAAGAAATTTCATCCTTATAAGCCAATGATATGCCATCATATCAAAGAGAATGATTATGCTCGAAGGTTACATTTTGTAGATGGTACCTGGATGAAGTTACAAACGATAATTCTTTTTCTAAAAAAATTCTTTGGAGCGATGAAAGTAGATTCACAAACAACGGCATTTACAATCGGCATAATTATCATTATTGGAATAATGAAAATCCGAAAATAGTTCGAGAATCGCGTTTCCAAGAACGATTCGGATTTAACGTGTGGTGCGGTATTTTTGGGAAATCGTTTGATAGGTCCATTTATTTATAATCAAACGCTTAATTCGACTAGATATCTTCAACTGCTGCAAGCCGAAGTCGAAGATGCATTGGACGAGCTACCTATTCAAGAAGAAAAAAGTATTTTGTTTCAACAAGACGGCGCCCCGGCCCATAATTCCGGGATCGTCACTGAATATTTATCAGCAAGATTTGGAAACCGTTGGATTGGAACAAACGGTCCCATACGTTGGCCTGCGCGATCACCAGATTTGTCCATACTAGATTTTCCTGTGGGGACACATAAAAATTTAGTATACGTTGTCAATTATGAGGAACGTTAATGATTTGCAGCAGAGCGTCATGCAGGCCTTTAATTCAGTTAGCGTCCGTCAATTAATGAATTGCCGAATAAATATTGAAAAACGCTATACAAAATGTTTAGAAGTCAATGGCCACTATTGAGAATCTTTTATAGGAAAACTCATTCGTTTTACGATGTTATCCACCGTTATGTTTTGTTATTATTGCTTACAACGGTAACATTATCTGCCTCAAAAACGATTTTTCTTTATATCTTCTAAAGTTACACAAGATAAATAGTCGAACCTTATATCGTTGAAAAGGAAAAAAATCAAGTAATTCAACTGTATAAAAATAAATTATCATTTCCATTTAAAAAAATGCAACTTTGGGTCATATTTCGCTACTGATGCAAGCAAAAAAAAATATTTTAATGACGCATATTATTCAATATCTAAATGTCTACAACTTTTATATTTACATATTTTTTGATAGGATAAATAGTGTGGATTCTACGCAAGTTTAAAGAAAATGCCGATTTTCACTTTTTTGCAATATCTAGTAGGCAACGCATTTCTTTGGAAAAACAAGAGAAGGTCTGAAGAGGTAAGATAAATACCTCCATATTGTTCCATTTAACCGACCCTGTAACTCTTACCGTTTCCAAAATACCAATGGTGAGCATCAATTTTGGACACACTGTATATAAGCAACTTTGCCGACAGGTATGTAAAGCAGTTACATAGTCGATTCTTCAATAATTATAGCCAACATAACGGTTGGCAAGTATAAAAATTTCGAATCGCCTGCAGTAAAGTACGCAAGAGGTTGTACAATAGCAAACAAACACTGAGAATCACCCAACAGCTGTTTCGTCCTTTTGGGACTCTTCACGAGTGAGAGAACTCGAGAGTAAGTTCACTATTGTACAAACGCGTGCTGTCGACTATATGCCCAACTGAAGGGATCACAATATGTAAACGATAAGTTTTTCGACATCTAGTGTCGAGTCGTGAAAGCGTTCACGTACGTAAATGTAAGCAACTTTGCCGACAGGTATGTAAAGCAGTTACATAGTCTATTCTTTAATAATTATACCTAACATAACAGTTGGCAAGTATAAAAATTTCGAATCGCCTGTATATACAGGGTGTTTAATTAATCAGTACAGAAAATGAAACTGGAGATTCCTTGCAAAATTTAAAGGGGGGTTTAACATAAAAAAATTTCCTTAAAGCCTCCCCTGAAGAGTTAGACAATCTGTAGCAATGCTAGGTAGCGTTAACGGAAATTTCTTCAAAAGAATAAGAGCCTGTATTCAAGAAAATGGTGCCCATTTTGAACACTCTCTGAAATAATATTGTTAATTTAAATTAAAAATGATAGTTAATAATAATATTGTTATTTATGTCAAACTTGCATACGCAACTTATTAATTAAAAATTCTGCAAGTTCGCTTAATTTATTTTTTGGTGAAAAAGTATTAAGTTTACGTGAAATTTTTAAGAGACAAAAAGTTTTTAATTGAATTGGCCCTCCAAAATCTGAATTTTAAAATTGAAAAAAAAAATTAGTTAAAAAGTTCTGGTAAAAAACTCTAAGGGGTAGTAAGACTCACCCCTTGCAGAAAACAAGGGTGAATAAAATTATGAAATTATGGAGGCTTCTTGGTAGTAGTATTTGAATGTTTAGATTTCTTTTTTTATTTCAAGTCATTTCAGAAAAAATCGATTAATGTGAATTTTTTACATCTTTAAGGGCTGTAACTCTTCAGGGAGGCTTTAAGGAAATTTTGTTAAACCCCCTTTAAATTTTGCAAGGAATCTCCAGTTTCATTTTCTGTACTGATTAATGAAACACCCTGTATATATACACAGGATGTCCCAGAACTAATGGGACATATTTTAATATAAGATTCCTTAACGAAAACAATGAGATTTTTTATATTAACCATACTCAAAAACTGGATATTTACTAAGATACAGGGTGTCAATGTGAAAAATCAATTTTAGTTTTTTCTTATTTATTTGAAAAGTACTTGAGATATTTTGACAAAATTTTGCATAGTGGGGTTTTTTGGTGTTGCAAATTGAAATTTGATCATAATTTTACTGTATTCGTAAGATGGCGCTACAAATGCTCCCAAAATTTTATTTAAACACACATATTTTTTGTGTTTAATTTTAGGGCTAGTTTTTTCTTAAAATTATGTTTCTACAATTATCTGTGCATAAAAAAGTCAAACTTGTTTAAAGTGTTATGCTTCTGTACAAGTTTTACTTGGCTTTATCGACACACGTGTGTTTCAAGCATTAAAGCTGTCGCTTAGATAGCGCTATGCACTTTAAACGCACACATGTCGTTACAATTAACTGTTGGCATTTTTCTTAGTTTATACTATTCATACGTGTCAATGTTTTACACGAGATGTCGTAAGACACACATTTTGCTTATATTTATTTATATTCATAGTTACATTTTATGCAAATTTATTTTGACATGAAATCTGACCTTCATTACTATCATAACATAACTATCTCTGATGACTTTTGCAATTGTTGGTGAATTTCTGGCATGAGTTGTACCAAGTGATGTTGACTGTCCAGTTGTTCTCCAACTTCCTTCAACAATCGTTCCTGACTCAAAATCTTCTACATCATGCTGCTCATGTATGTTTGAGACTAGTTTCTTCTTAAAAAATTGTGCAAATAGCAACAAGCCAAAACAATTATTTGGGATTTTTCAGGAGATAGCGCAATAGGTCTTAGAAATGCAGCAAACTTGGAAACTAAAATCCCAAATGCTTTCTTACAATGCGACGTGCACTGATAATTTATAAATTCACTTTCCCACAATTAATCCTATTTGGCTGTAAGGTTTTATGAAATTTTATGCCAGTGGAAAAGCATCATTCCCGACAAACACAAAGGTAGTATTTTTTCACTGGTTGGTAATGAAGCAGGTTCTGGGATTTTAAGTGATTTTTGTGATAATGCTTTTCCAAATGCAGTATGAGCCAAGACACCTCCGTCTGATATACGCCCATTGTTTCGTTCCGAATTATTTATATTAAGTTAAATTTGCATTTATTATATAATCCAGAAAATACCAGTTTTTTTTTCTTTGGTTCAAGTTAAAACCTTTAACTGAACTAGTTTGGTGCCAGTACTGAGATTGCATTACTGGTTTTGGATGAAAAATGTGATAACTCAAGAGATTGGTGTCAGGAAGAAAGTTAACTGTTCCTGTCTTCTAAAATAAATTAGAAAAGTGGAAACGGAATTGTTTATTCCTGAGCTGTGAATTAATTTGAGGACTGCATCAGAAGAAGTGCGCACATTTGTACAATTTAAGAAGCTTATTAAACTAATTTAAGGTATTTGACTCTTAATTTTCCTTGATTTTATGTGTTTAATTTGACATCTGTGATCTGTCACCTTTGACTTCTTTTTAAATTTAAATTTTATAATTTTTTACATCTGCACCAACTTTGTGCTTTTTTCATTTATATTTAAATGTATGCTTATTTATAAGATTTATCATCCTAAAGAGAAGTGTTATGGTCAAGTTGGAATGGGTGGTGGTTTCATTATGTAATGAGATTTCGAGTCAAACCCATTCCTTCTTGAATTGAGCCATAACGATTCTCCGTAAGGTATTTGATTTTTTGTTATCATATTATTTAAATTAGTGGTTCCCATACTTTTTTTTCTCATAGACCACTTTAAACATTTTGCTGGATCTGGTGGACCCCCTGCAGCTATTACATTTACTAACTTACTTCCAAAACCCGAAAAAGTATATGTCTATGTAAATCTGTGTTGTGGCTATTTTTCAATCAACTATGAGTTGAAAGTTTTCGAAAAAAGGTGAGAATTTATATTGCTTTGATTATGCTGTGAGTATTGTCATTCAAGCTAAGTTTCAAAACCAGTCTAAAAGCGTCTTCATCCAACAGTTGGATTCCTACTTTACTTTTTGTATTCTAAGATTGACTCACAGTACAAGAAACCAATAATCTCCCACTTGGGAGTGGTAAAAGTAAAAATAAATATTTTCTTGTTTTTGTAGCTATTTATTCAAACACAAAAATTACTACACTTTTAATTATGTTGTTATAACAGTCTTAGTAGAATCAAAATTTAACATCAAAACTAATAATCATTATTAGTTTTGATGTTAACTTTATCTCAGATTACCATTGTAATCTGAGATAAAAGTTATAATTTTAATGGGAGGGATGTACTTGGTGAATTGACAGCAAATTATCAATCTCCTCGCTCTGTAATATTTAATCTGCTCCGTTTTTTGTCAACAAGTTTGTTACGGCACTAAAACTGCGTTCGACAAGATATGACGAAGGAAACGCTATGAGAAATTTTTGCACAATTCCCCACAGTCCTGGATATTTTTCAGGTATTTGTGCCTGCAGCCAAAATGATTGATACCCTCTTTTGAATGCTACTTTGAGCTCCTCATTAGTGCTAAGCTCGAGTAGCTCTTCTTGCAGTACCACATTTTCCACTTCAGTTTCATCATTTGAATTTATTATCCATGGTGGTATATCCATCGACAAAATGTCTTCAAATCTGATTTTAAAATCATCATACAGGGCAATCAAATGTTGAACATACGTCTGAATATCTTCGTCGAGGCATTCTACCTGCGATAAATTTGGAAACTGGGAAAATTCACGTCGACCAATATTTTGCTTCATAAGTTTCAGTTTACCAAGAAAAGCTGAAATTTCACTCTTTGTTTTTATCAAATTGAGGCTGTCCCCTTGTAACTGTAGGTTGAGGTCATTGAATTTTTGAACAAATCTGTCAAATACGCAATGTCTGCTTTGAAATTCATGAGGTTTTCTTTTAAAACAGGATCTTTAGTGTTCAGAAACTCTAAAACAGAGTCGAAAAGCAAATAGAATCTTGATAGACATGCACCTTTCGACAACCAGCGTACTTCGGTATGTAGCAGCAATCGTTGGAAGTCCTCATCATTTTCTTCGCACAACTGTGCAAATAAGCGCGTATTTAATGCATTGCTTCTTATTTTGTTAACTGCATTAATCACAAATTGAAGCGCTTGGTGCAATCTATCACTCAATTTTTCGCTACTAGATGTTGTCGGTGGATGACACAGTGAATTGCAATTACCTCTGGTATAATCCTTTTAAGATGACTTATAAACCCACGATATCGCCCGACCATGGCAGGAGCTCCATCTGTTGCCACCGAAATAATGTTTGTGAATGCAATTGATTTTTCCGTAAAAAATCATTCAGAACATTAAAAATTGATTCACCTTTAGTGTCAGTCTTCAAAGTTTTCGCGAATAGTAACTCTTCAAACATTTGTTCGATAACATATGCCAATAATAATGCTTCATTGCCAGGTAAAGTTGACTCGTCCAGTTGAATAGAAAAATGAGTTGTTTGCAGATAATTACACAAGAAACTTTCAACATCAGAGCTCATTTCATCAATACGTCTTTGTACAGTGTTGTTACTCAAAGGAATTCTTTTAAGTATGTCAAATGAAGATTTGTGCAGGACAGTTTTAAGACCTCTTCAACAGCAGGCAAAATTAACTCCTCTCCAATGGTATGCGGTGTCCCAGATTTTGCTATAAGTAATGAGATATTGTAAGATGCCCGCAAGCCATCGTCGTTGCTTTCAGACGTTGAAGCGAACATACTATGCACGGTGGGTCTCTTTTCATACTTTTCCTTCAATGTTTGGAAATATTTCAAATCCTTACCTATTTTGTCAGGATGACACCTTCTTAGATGATCTTCCAGCTTCGATGGTTTCATAGAGTCATTGCTCAAGACTTTGTTGCATAAAAGACACATGGGCAATCGCTTGTCTGTATTTGATGGAAGAAAACCAAATTTCAAATATTCAACACTGTACTGTCGACACTTCTTCTTAGATTCAGCCATGTTTCGTATCAATTACTTACCTGTAAATATGAAAAAAATGTTTGTTAAGTAATCTTAAAATGATTTAACAAACATAATAGAAGTGGCTTTTAAGATACAAGTTGCTAACAAATAGATAGGTAGGTACTTACTTTTCCAACACTGGCAAACAATAATATCAATTCACTTTAATTTTCAAAAGTCTGAAAACTACTTCCGTCACTGGTGAACACTTATATAGGTACACTTTCTTTTTGAAATTCCGGAAACAACTGAGTAATGTTTATCATTCGCATTCGTATTTATATTAAAGAAAAATCCAACAAGTTCATGCAAGTTCAGACACGACTTTAACTAGGCGGGCGGGCGGCGCGGCATCGGCGAGTCTTGACACGCTCTTTCTGAATATGGAATATGCAAGTTCTTACAAAAACAATTGCTGAGCTTCTTATAATATTGTCTTCCTATATTCATAGGAGAAGTCAAGCTTCTTATAATATTGTCTGCCTATATATATTATTGTCTCCCTTATTCATAGGAGAAGTCAAGTCGGGTCACCTAATACATTTTATAGACCCCCGTTAACGAGTTGTGGACCCCCATTTTTTCTCACGCAAGCGTAGACCCTATCGGGCTCCCGTGGACCCCTGGGGTCCACCTGGACCACTTTGGGAATCTAGGATTTAAATTTATGTTAAAGACTTTCTGTATAATTCTGTTTTTTTTAATATTTTTTATACTAGTTACACATAATGGTATTACACCTAAAATTTACGGCTTACCAAACTTACATAAACCTATTCGTCTTCTGGTTACTTAACCGTGAACGTAACACCCATTGATACCAACATCTACCTTAATAAACTCATAATTGCAATTTACAATTGCCATCATTACAATGCTAAAAACCTTTTTATAATTGTAATAATGTAAAACAGTGTATGGTGGTTTTTTGATTGCCACGTGCTTTCCATCTACTGCTCCCAGACAATTCGGAAAGTTCCATTGTTCGTTAAATCCATTTGCAATAGCTTTCCATTCCGCTTCTGTTGCTGGCAACTGCAATTACAAATCAAATCAAATTATTATTCATAAAAAGGTAATGAGAGCTTTATTTTTTAAAATATGTTTTAATTTGCAGCGCAAGAATGGCCCCCAAAAAAAAAGAAGGCAAGGAAACCTAATAAGTACGAACAATTAATATCACTAGCCCGCCAACACCTTCAACAACCGCAACCTGACTTAGTCAAAATTGCTTCAGCTTGGTCAGTAGAGCTTTCGAAAATGAAACCGTAGCATCAAATATTTGCAAAAAAGGCTATAAATGATATACTGTTTGAGGGGCAAATGGGTACTCTGCATAGAGATTCTGTACAAATTAACTGTAGTCGCACATCTATACCATACAAGTTCCAGTTATTATGGTACCCCACATGCATTACCAGAACTGACTGGACACATAGAACAACAATCTCTCATTCTCATACACAAACCAGTGCTTCTTAATTCTTTTCAAATTATCAATAAAATGTAAATAATTGCCGCATATAAAATAAATTTTGTATAATTTTTTAAATAATCGCGGTATTTAATTACTTACCTTGATGCAATCCTTCAGGAAGTTTATTATAGCTGTGCAAGCAGGGTCGGATTTTGGCTTACGCAAAACACGCACGTGCGTGGGGCCCATTACAGAAAGGGGGCCCACTAACAAGATAAAATTCGGTTATTAAGGGGGCAAGCGATTGAATTTACTTTAATTCACTGTCAACAGATGCCACTTGCGTCAATTGATTCTGATGGCAAAGAGGCGGCACATGCATGCAAAAAATGCCGCTTAAATGAGGTGCTGCACTAGTGGAAACCAATTTTGGTAACATGGAGGTTCATTCAAATAGAGGAAGCCACTTGTTCCAGAATAAATACAACGTTTTGTTTGTATTATAGTTGAAGGTCGAAATAAATATATACGGTTTGAAAGTAAATACTACCACGGGATTATCACAAAAACATGAAACAAGATTAATCTCGATTACACGTTATTATTCTTTATCAGAAAAACATAAATTAAAATTATATAGTTATTTAGTTGCATGAAACTGAAGTAGCGTAAACAATACTGTTATTGTTAACACCGACACCGTATAGGTGAACGTACGTCGCCGAAATGACCTAGTACCACAGAAAAACTAGTACTAAAATTTGTTTTCTAGTAGGTTACTACAAATTTAATTTATTTGAGGTGGCGATTTAACAAGCAAAGTGTAGTTTATTGTTCATTGGTGAAGTGAATATTGTCGCATACAGAATTTGCAATTCGACTAAAAAAATTTGCGATTTAGGGCTATGACAATGTCCGAGAATGATAAGCCTCTTTTACGACATAACGCACAGACAAATATTTACATCAGGTTCTATCTAGTGAAGATTGCTCAAGTGTTTCATTACAGTTTTTCGATTCTACTAAAATCAACAAATACAAAACCGGTAATAAAAAATAATATAAATAATACACGTACCTAAATTGAAGTATATCAATTAGAAAACAAAGGTGCTATTCATAAAATGCTAATATAAATCAGGGAGAAAATGTTACGGTTTTAACCAATGATTTCAAGTGGTAAAATGGAAAGTATTTTTGAAATTATGAGAAAATCATCTAAAAATTACAGGCACAAGCGCTACCTCTTGACAACATTTTTTACTACGATTTACATTACTCTTATGGGCAATAATAAACGTTCTTTAATAACAGTTGCATTTTACTTTTAGAATATTCTCAAAAGACTTACGTCGCCTAGATAGCAATATCTTAAACATGTTACAAGCAGTGGCGGCTTGTCCATATGGTCATTTGGTCAATGACCTCCCAAAAATTTTGACAATATATAAAAAAATATTCATTATTACGTGTTTTATTAAAATAGGTAATTAAGTCGCAAGTACAATAACTTAAAATTTATTGGCCGTCGTTCGTAATTCATCCTCTTCAACCTTAGGCTGGCGGTGCGAATTGTCCTCATTGAATTAGATCTACCCGGAAAAACTCGAAAAACGTGCAGCGCCCGAATAAACGCGAATGTCCGAAACAATAATCAACTTTGGGTCATGAGCCGGATCCCGCAGTTTACGTTGACTTCGTATAGGGTGTACAACTACGCTCGATTTTTGATTCGATTTTTGCGTGTTTTAAATCAATTTAAAAATTTATATTGATATGTTTTACTGTTGTTGTATTGTTTTGTAAAAATACTATTTTTGATTCGCGTGTGCATGCGCTATAATAGAAAATGTCGGTAGTGCAGAAAATTAAACAACTAAAAAGTGCTAACAAACTTTATTTTATAAAATTAGTTGAGTTCAAGGCAAATGGTCGTCCTTTGCCAGAACTAAGTTTACGACAGACTAACAAAGACGAAAATAAAGATGTTCATCGAAACTTTCGCAAGGTAATGTACGATTTAGCTAACTGGATATGTGGTTGTGAAGTATCAAATGTATTTTACTGTTTTGTTTGTTTATTATTTTCTAAAGACTCGTCAGACTCGCTATAGTCCAAATCCGGTGTCAGAGATTTAAAACTTTTAAAAGAGGAAATAAAAAAACATGTTTCGTCTGCAGAACACATGAAATGCTCGGTAAATTTTGCAACCGTAGGAAATGCTTACAGAAAATCCCTTAGAGATTTTAATGAGAATGTTTAGAAAAATCGCTATATTTTGAACAAAATTGTAGATTGTATAGAATTTTGCGGTGCATTTGAATTATTTATATTTTCTTAAGTATGCCTATTTTTTAAATTAATTTTTGACCTCCCAGTATAATTGACCACGAGCCGCCACTGGTTACAAGCACCAACAAATTGAGCCACTGGTTTTGTCTTAATTACAATAAGAATTTTGTCACTCACAACGTCGACTATTTGTTTATTTTTAAACAAATTGCATACTTTTGCGCGCTTAATTATTAACAGTCATGTTAATAAAAGATTGATTTATACTTGGCATGAACTTGAATGTAAACCATTACGTTATACACGATTTTAACTAACGTTACGCCTTATGGTAAAATAACATGTAAGTTTGCCCCCTTAAACAGGGCCCTAAAAACTGCGTTTCGTCTGATTTATTTACTGAATGCATGCATTTGTTCATGTACTTCCAGACTTAAAAATTGTGTTTATCACCTTTCCACACATAAAAGCATTTGTCATCAAAATCACTCACTTTGTTTAATTTCGTCATTGCAGACCTGCAAAACACAGACTGTAGATTTAACACTTTGTCTGTTATCACAGTTGTTTATCGTTCACAAAATTCATCTTCTTATCACTAAATTCTCACAAAGTGTACCTTCTTATCATATCACTATAAAATAACACTTAAACAATTTTTGGTTTTTTGCACTTTTAAGCCTGTATAAATGTATAAGGTGGTGGTACTAGTAGTGGACACTTTAAGAATAATTTTGTAGTTTTTGCTGCGTCTACTTTCAAGCTTTGACTCCAGACTTTTTCCATTAGGTATTTTATAGTGAATAACTCTTTCCCAAAACAATCCCCATCTCAAGAACGTGATTAGAAGAAGAAATAAGTTTTTAAATATTTAATTTGAAAACGTTATTTTTGTTTCAGTAGTGGACACTGTAAATTTTAGAACAATTAGTAGTGGACACTTGTTTGCGTCACTTGTGACACATTCTTCTAGTTTTAGAAACTGACGGAAAAATGAGAAATAAGGTTTTCTTGAAATAAATTATAAACTCTGTTAAAATTATGAAACCATTGCTGTATAAGTTATCAGTATCAAAGAAGGTTTTAATATCAAAGTCAGTCTTATTTTCTTGACTCGTCACCATGGGACGTCAACTAGATCTGGGGACTGGAAACGCACATTCTTCCCCATTCCGAAGATGAAAAGATGCGATAATTTCTTCATAATATTGACAATACTTAATCTTCTCCGATATTTTGTGTCAGTAAGAAAAATAGTTCCCATGCGGTTGCATGGCTTTAAGAGGGATACGATAGCTTCATCATTAGCTAGTGAAATTTCATGAACAAGGCATACTGTGTTTACTTTTTTCTTTCTGATCCAGAAATAAGCCAAAACAAGGTGTCCTTTTCTTATGGATTCCACGCCCTTTTCATCATTCACAGTTTCATCGGCATTCATCACAAATTCATAATACATTTTCACAACATTTTCTTGTACATTATTCACAACTGCTTCTTGGCAATCAGTCTTTTCATCGTTCATCACAGATTCATTATTCATGGTATCATCGCCCTCAGAAGCATCATTTTGTACTTCCATCACAGCCTCCTTTTGTTCATCAGCCTTGTCCTTGTATATCACATAATCGTCAGTCAAAGTTTCTTTTCCTCCATCCTTTCGGACACATAATATGTTGTAATCAACATCTCCTCCTCCCTCAGTATTTTGCTCACATGTCGTAGTTTTATCACTAGTAACTTCTTCATCATTGTTGTGCACTTCCAACAGAGCGTGTATTTTCTCTGCTTTCTCACTGAGCCCAGAGATTCTACAACGGTTTCTTCACGTCTTGGCTCGTTGTTTGTATTATTTTTCGGAAGACATTTGTTACTAGTAACCTTTTCTTGTTTATCTACTTTTTGAATTTCGTTTTCTTCTGTTTTACATGTGATGATGTACCTTGCATCACTTCCAAGTTTGTATGATCTTGCAAAACCTCGTGTTTCTGAGTTTTACCTGTCACCTTGTGTAGAGGAGTGAATTGCTTCGTTTCATCTGTCACTTTAGCTTTCATGATACTTGAAGTGGGGCCTACTCTTTCCCTTCGTTCTGTTTCTTTAATCACTTGTTCATTTATAGGTTCCACATCATCACTGTGATCACTGAGACCAAGACTGTCTTCATCAATACAGTCAGATGATGGTATCCATGATTCTTCATCTTCTGAAGAGCTAGGACATTTCTTATTCTTTTTCTGCGTTCTCTTATTCGCCGCACATTCAAGTTCTTTTAGCCTTTTTTTCATTAACTGTTCTTCAGATTTTTCTTCTTGAGTTCATCTCGTTTTTCTTTCTTTTGTAATCTGGCTATTTTTCGCTCTTCTTTTTCTTTCTGCAGCTACAACTTTTTACGATGTTTGGCAATTTTGTACTCACACCACATGTCTGAAGTAACTATGGATGATACTTATTGTGCCTTTCTCTTCTTTAAAGTTCTCTTTGTATTTTCCTCAGGCCAGCACAAAGCTCTTTTGAATGGACTTGGTAATGGATTTAATGATTTTGAATAGCATGGTGTATTTATGTCAGAACGAGACAACAGATCAGAAGTTTTACTTGGAATTGTGGGTGATGTACTGTCTTTTACCTGTAAACAACCTGTAGTGTCACTATTTCGTTCCGAGTAACTATCAATTGTCGGAGACAAATGATTTCTTCTAAACAGGTACTAGCTAGGAAGTGTTCCAGAGATGTTGTAGCGCAAATCTGTTCCAAAGAAGGCACCTGGTCACTGACTTCATTGGTTGTCACAGTACGAGAGTCTGTTCGAAGCTCTACAGTGTTAGGAACAATATTCTCATCAGTAAGTAGATCATATTTGAGCCGACTCCATAAATGAAATAAGGACTTGTCTTCTTCTTTTCCAGACCAAGAAGAGCATTTGCTAAAGTGTTCCAATTGTTCTTTCCTAATGTAGTGTTCCAACACATTATTTTCAACTCGTATCCATGTACTGCATGTGTTCTTGAGCTTAGATTTGACCATGTTTTAGAGGACATTGGGTCTCAGGGTACTAATCCAGAATCCGTTCTGAATTATTTCAGGTGTTATCTTCTTGTCCAGAACCTCTTTCAATAAACCCGAGAAATTTTTCTTTTATAAAATTGGAACTTCCATGTGGTCTAACCTTCAACTGTGGACTTTGTTTTTCCAATGCTCTTTCATTGATCTGAATACAGCTACATCTAAAGGTTGGATCAGATGAGTTGCATTCGGATAGAAGGCTATCAACACTATACCATTTTGACGGCAGTACTAGCTTGTTTGCGAAGTTAAATGAGAACATATAAGAGCACAGGCAAAGTAATGTGATTTTTCTGCAGCCAACCAAAGAACACCTTCAAGTAGTTATAAAAATTGGTTCCAGTCTTCCAACCGTTTTCTGATTTATCTAACCCCCAGTCTTTAGGGACAGTGGGTGGCAAATGTCTGGCATTCTCAAGTATTTGAACAAGACTATTGATGGTCCTAGCATTCCAGCCGCATTAGCATTCATCAGTAGTGTCACACATTCTTTTTTATTGCTATTAACGTGCTGGTAAACGTTTTTATCTCCTTTGATAGCCAATACACGATTGTTTTTTGGATTTAAAAAAAAAATGCACTTTTATCAGCATTGAATATATGGGTTGGGTCTTTTAATATTTCTTCCAAACCTTGCACCTTAAAATAATCATAAACTTCTGCAAACCATTTGTTCAAACTGTATTCTGTACAGCTGATCTGCTAAGGGTTAGGTTTTGAGCAATTCGTTTGGGTTCCTCTTTAAAAACGCTTGAAACCAAGTACAACCAGGGTGCCCGTTAGGAAAGTCATTCTTTCTTTTCAAATCCTTCAGCAATTTTTGTACACTATCAAGAAGATCATCTTGTCGTACAGAAAAACCAGCAGTGGCAGTTGCTGAAATCCATTGTACTAATTGTACTGGTCGAGGACCCATTTTCTTGAATTCAATATTCCAATATTTTTCAATTAACCTACGTACGCTCATCCTTGGTACATAATGTTTTTTAGCTGCCGTAGAAAGTGGCACTTTGTAGTGACATCTGCAGCAGAGTTTTTCAATTGGTTCTCATTATACAACCAAAATCTTTGGTTACTTGAAGCCATTGTTGTACCCTGTAAGATAAATGGAGTGAGAATTCCTGATAAAATTTCTTCATAAAATTCATCTTCAGAGCAACACTACATGCATCCTTCCCATTTCCCAGGATACGTTAGTACCTGAGTACTTATTTAATTTCTTTTATCACATTCACAGAAACAGAGAAAAAGAAATAAGCATCAAACATTTCAGTAGTAGACACGTGGAAAAGATTTAGTAGTGGATAAACTAGGTGTCCACTACTGGGATTTGGTGTTGAATGATCATCATAATTACATGAGACAAATTTGTGGCCATAATAACTTTGTTAACAGTAAAAATTTGCTAAAATGATAAATTACTTAATGCACTAGCAGTAGACACCAGATGTCCACAACTGAATTCATGACAATTTCTGATTGAGTAGTGGACATATGATTCTAACCTCTTAAACAATAGATATATGCAGATTTAAAGCAAATCATGTGAATAATACACGTCAACATCCTAGCAAAACACTTTAGAATGAATTATAGAATAATTTTTCGCAGAAGTTAATGAAATAATTTCATTACCTCCTTCATAAAAACAGCTAGAGAAGAACACGAAACTAAACTGAGACAGAGTGCGGTCATATGATTAAGGTTGACCATTGTTGCAAACCGCTATGAAAGTTATTAAGACATTTCCTAGATGGTCCTACTATGCTCCAGCTTTGATTTGGACAGGATCTGATTGTTCATATAGTTATTTTATTAGTTTTGAGTACAAAGTGTTCACTATCGGTACTGTGTCTACTACCGGTACCGATACCTCATATGTGGTGAACTAAGACGATATATCATTCTTAACAATTTTATTAATAAAAAAAATATTTAACTCTTTTTAGAACAAATATAAGTAGGAACTGAAGTAAAAGTTTATACTTACACTTGTAATGTATGTAAATTAAAAAAAACAATAACCAAAATATCATTCAATTTCCATGCCCTGTTCTTCCTGCACGCATTCCAAACACTTATCGATAATATTGCTATGTTTTTTGCAAACATTTTTCGGCAATCGTTGCAAACTGACTTGGTTCTGTTATTTTTATGAGTACCACAAATGTAGCAAATACCTGGCCTTGTTTGGGGTTTACATTGTAATGCGTCAACTCTGTAGTTACATAAAAATGCGGAGACATCCCGGAAAAGTGTTTATTAGAGCCCTGTCTTTCAAATGGACCTCCATCAACTGTAGTGCCAGATTTTTTAAAAAAATTCTTCTGTGTTTGTTTCCAATGTTGTTAAATCTGAAAATTACTCTTGAGTTTATGCCATATATATCTAGATGTCTGAAAAAACTGTTAACGGCCACTATGTGCTATAGAAAGTACACATTTAGTCGACTGTGTTGACACCTCCTTTTGTGGAATTGTAATCTAAATTTACAAGTGGCTTTTGGTTCCGTCATCTATATCTGAGAAGCTGTGCATTGTTGAGAGAAAAATCACCGTTTTGTTCTTTTTGGGGACCGTTGAAACAAGACAAACATCGTCTTGGAAACCAAACACAGATGACTGCGGTTCGAATTGCACAGGTATCTCTCTTTTATTTATTTTTTTCAGTATTCCCAGCATGGTTAGTCCTTTTGTTAACAGACACTGCGCAAGTGGATAAGTTGTGTAGTAATTGTTTGTGGTAACGTTTCTATTAGATTTCTCTATCGGTATGACTAGTCTCTTCACAATGTCTTCCGCCTTGTTTGATGTTTCATATGTTCCTGGAACTTGATTTCCACAATAAATTTCAAAATTGTAAGTATAGAATGTCTTCGCGTCACTCAGGCCCGGCATACACAAAGGAACAGCGTCCTCTAAACTCATGAAGCATCTCTTCAATTGTTACAAACTCACTAAAATTATCATGGAATGTTCTAATTGGAACTAACTTGTCACTCTGTTTTCTTTGTTCTCGCGTATGCAAATTATCAAAGCGTAGAACACGCAGTAAAAATTTGAAATACTTGTAACTGAAAAGAGCTCTCAAAAGAATCATTCCTGTACCATACCTGTAATTGGTATGACTTCCTTTTTGTCCCAATTAAAAATAATGCACCTAATAAAGTTCTAATTTAAGTTTTTGTTGTGTCTCTGCAATCTTTCCCTCTTGAATAGTTTATGTCCAGTTTTTTCTTCTCTATAAATAGGTTTGTATTTTTTACAATATCTTCAACCATTTTGTCAGTAATAAACAAACTAAATCCATCAATTTCTCTATAAATATTTCTAGCACTTGTCAGGACCAGGTAATATCTTTATAATATTTTTGGCTTTTGTTTTTCCGTTTGAAATAGGTTTACTTATCCAAAGTGTCTCATCATCACATCCTATAAAAAGACGATAATCATCTTCAATTTGACTTTGATTGTCATCGTCTGAGACCTTGTCAAATTCGTCTGCGGACTGTTCAGAATCGCTACTGTATAAATATTTGGTTATAATTTCTTCTGTCTGGATATCGCTGTCATTATCGTCACTATCCAGCTCAAAATTGACTTCTTCTCTCACATCATCATCTCTCTCTCTCTCTTTTCAGCTAACTTTCTAACGACGTCTTCTAAAGCTTTTTCTAATTCTTCTGGTGTTAACCCTTTACGCGACCTAAAATGCAATATAAACGTGCTATTCATTTGGTAAGACTGAAGTATGGGCTTTAATATATAAAGTAATGAAGACACGCATGCAGAAATTTGAAAACAACAAAATATGTTGAAACAAATACCAATAAAAAACTTACATGATAGGGCGCGCAGCGGCAAACACACCGCAAACTCGAACGGCTTCTGAACTAACGTCTCAAACAATTGAACGGAAATGCACTTGTTGTCAAGGTTGGGGTAAGCGGAGCCAATACCATAAACATCGAAAACATAGAAGCTCAATACCGTAGAGCTCAGGATATTTTAGTTTTAAGAATAAAATCTAAAACTGCGGCATCGCCCGAGGGTTAATCTTTAATTCTCTTTGAATGTAGGATTAATTCATTAATTTGTTAATAAAAGATATTGGATTTTTGAAAATTTCAAATTGAAAATAAATTTAATAGTAATTCTTATTCAAATGAAAACTTTGATATAAATTCGTGTTTAGAAAACATATTAATATTGGATAAACTCCTACTCAAAATTTTAAAAATCAGTGAGAATATTATTTGGAAAAAAGAGAGGCTTGACAAAATCCTAATTTTATTCTACAACCTCTACTATGCCAAACAAAGAAAGAGTTAAAAGAAAGTGGGTATTATATTCTCAAAAAATAGGCTGCGTGTATAGTGTTTTTTGTCGTTTTTTTTCTAAAACACCGTCCGCTTTGGTAAATACGAGATACAGGTCTAATGTAGCTCAATTTTTTTCTTCTCACGAAAAAACCAAAGACCACTTGCTCGCGGGAACAGCTTTTTTTCCCTGTAAATAAATGAAGGCCGAATACACAAAAGTATTGAAGAAAATCTTTGAGTTGAGAAAATGTATTGACGTAAAATATTAGAAAGAGTCATCGAAGTTGTAAAATATCTAGCTAAGAATAACTTAAATAACCTTAAAAGGAAGGGCCAAATTGGTCGAAGTATCTTCTATCTTTCAAAAACCGTATATGAAGAGATAATTACAGTTTTTTTAGCAAATAGACTAAAAGATTTTATAGCAAAATCTATAAAGGAGCAAACCTTCTTCTCAGTTATTGTGGATTCGACTCCAGATATATCTAAGGAGGATCAACTTTGCTTTATTACTCACCAATGTGATGAAGAAGGAGACGCTCAAAGTTTCTTTTTGGATTTTATTTTCTTGGAGGAACGTCATACTGCCAATTATTTGGCCTAAAAAATAATTGAGTGCATTACGAAATATGATATGAATATATCAAACTGTGATGTACAAACATATGATAACGCAAGCAACTTGTCGGGGATATATAATGGAGCACAGTTTGAATTTAGCAATACAAAACGAAATACGAAATTTCTTTTTCAGTGCTTCTACGCAAAGATGGCAAATATTCAAACAGACATCTCCAAAAAAAATGTTGAAGCCGTTATCAACAACAAGATTTTCCGCAAGATACGAAGCTGTAAACGAACTTAAATTGGGAACAAAAATATTATAGACAATCTGAGTAATATAATGAGCAGTGAATGCTTTAATAAAGACGTAAAAGCTCAAGTCCAGGGGCTTTACAAAAAATCTTAAATTTTTGGAACAAGCTATATTGTGCTGCTTTTTGAATGATGTTCTTGAAAGAATTGAAGCAATAAGCACGAGTTTGTAAAATGTAGCTATGAGTACGCAATTCGGTTTGGCAGAATACATTTTACAAAAAAGAAATGAAGACGTCCTTAAAAGATATGTAGAAAACGCAAAGGAAATGTTAGAAAAAGTCGTCGATGACGAAGAAGACATTTTGTTTAAGGCTTAAGCTGAAACGCAGAGAGAAAGATAACGAAAAAACATTTTGATGAAACGGACGAGTTGGAAGAGAGTCGTGACCCGTTTACACTTTTCAAAGAAAACGTCTTCTACGAAATAATAGATAATTTAACGGTTTTTCTAAAGGAAAGATGCAAAAATTATGAGATGTTAAATAAAATATTTTTTTATGGCAAAAAGAAAGT
This sequence comes from Abscondita cerata, assembly GCA_030710515.1. Lineage (NCBI taxonomy): Eukaryota > Metazoa > Arthropoda > Insecta > Coleoptera > Lampyridae > Abscondita > Abscondita cerata. The sequence continues at coordinate 8,891 of JALBCR010004307.1, read as the reverse complement.
TCTACAATGTTTTTTTGTGAGATCTACAGTCATAACGTGGGCCAAGACTCTTTAGAGCAAGAACTGGAGAATTTCCACGCATACATAGCTCATAAGTTCCAAACATTCTTGCCCAAAGAAAATTTCAAAACATTAAAAAAATGGATTTATTTCCAAATGTAGAAATTTGCTTACCGATTTTTATATCGTTACCAGTAACAAATGCTGAAAGAGAGAGATCGTTTTCAAAATTAAAATTAAATCCTATCTAAGTCAAAAACAACTTTCCAATCTTGCTATTTTAAGTATTGAGTCTAGTCTACTGGACCGTATTGAACTCACAGAGATTATTGATGATTTTGCATCCAAAAATGTAGAAGAAGAGTGTAGTCAAGATGGTAGTTTATAAAAATGTAAAAATTACATACCTAATAAATATTTTCGAAACTGAAAATTGACTAGTAAATAAAAATGTTTAGTCGCAACTCTACAGGTCAAATCAGGTTAGCTCTAGAGGTCAGGTCAGGATGCCAATAACCCGAGGTCGTTGATTGAAATATTGGTAAAGATAGTCAACCTTGCAGGGATTATGCGACCCCGAAATTTGTTCTAAACATCAGAGGTCGGTAGTATCGCTTTGTGCTAAGAAAATACGTCAATTGTCTTGTAGAATTTACAGAACAGTATTGCCGATAAATGTGAAATAGAAAACTGTAATTTTGCTGATAGTTTATGCTAAGGCACGACATTGTTGCCAATGCATCATGCCGTTGATTGAAATATTGGTGCATTGAGTCAATGTTGACAAACAAACAAAAACATGCGTTCTACAATATACAAGAATTTATTGATTTTTGTCGACGTACTAATTAAATGTGTGTCCTTTGTTATATATTTTTTTCTATTGTCTGTTAATTGTTCAATGTAATAATATTTATTTGTATCTTTCTTACGTAAGGTTATAACAATGGTTATACCATCATGACAAACACATATATGTACAAAGATTGTATACATACACATGTGAATAAAGTTTATTATTATGAAAAAACCTGCAGATTTAAAAGTATTAATTTCGTAAAGAAATCGTTGAAAAACGTTCTCCCAAAAAAAACAATTTCTTTAAATACTTTTGAAAATTCCATACTCATATATTTATTACATTAACATCGTTTATCCGTTGAAAATGTTTTAAAATCTATTAGGCTTACGCAAGTAAATTTCTAAATTTTGGTCATTGAAATTAAAATTTTTTAACATAGAAACGCTATCCCTTTTTATGTTGGAACGAATGTTGAATTTTCTTATATTACAATCTAACGTACTCAACTGTTTGCATCTAAACAATATTATAACAAGCCTACTCATTTACTAAAGGTGTTGCTAAAAGTATGCAATTGTAGAATTTCTGACTAAGCCGATAAGGAATGTGACTCATAAACGATAATCCGGAAGACTCCTCGTAATACATTTGTTTCAATATCAACTTTAGGTGTACTTATATTTTAAGATATGATTGTTAATTTAAGATCAGGGGACAAATAATGTTCTTATACAAAAATTAAAAAAAAGTTGAAGGAATGACAGACAAAGAAAAGCAGTGCGTGGTAATGTGTGACGAAATTACTTTAAAACGAAATTTAAATTATAACCAATATTGGGACTACGTCGAAGGATATCAAGATTTAGGGAATTAGGACGTAAACCGTTTTTAAGTAACCATGGATTGGTTTTTTATTTGAGAGGAATATTGTATAATTGGAAAATTCCATTTTGTTATTTTCTCAGTAGTGGTTCAGTTAAAAGCGAAATATTATGTACTCTTATAAAGCAAGTGATGCATAAGTTGTTTCAAATTGGATTGAAACCTCGAGCGTTAGTTTGCGACCAAGGATCTAATAACAGAAGTGCTCTATCTTGTCTAGGCGCCACAAAAGAAAATCCAACAATTCAAATCGACAATAACAAAATATATGTAGCGTATGATCCTCCTCATTTACTAAAAAGCTTAAGGAACAATGTCATGAACAGCAAACTGGAAATAGTCGTCAACAATAAAAAATTCAGTGGACCGATTTTGTCAACACTTTTTATATTGATCAGTGTAGCAGTGTAGCAAGATCCATGTTAAAAATTACGGACAAACATATTAACCCATCAAATTTTCAAAAGATGCGTGTTAAATACGCCGCTCAGGTATTTAGCAATTCTGTATCTGCAGCAATTAGCAGTGCTGTGATGACGAGTCAATTAACAAGTAATACGGCGTTAGATACTGCATCTTTTTTAAAACAATTAACAACATTTTTGACTGTTTAAATAGTTTTTCAGTAAATGATCCGAATCCCTACAAGCGTGGTCTTTCAGTTTTTAAAGACATGCCATGCGAAACGTTGAAACGTTCTGTACAATACTTCAATTCCATCAAGTTTTATGAGAACGGTGTAGAAAGAAAAAAATATATACTGTATCGCAGGTTTCCAATGGACTATAAATTCAATTTTAAGTCTGTGGGAGGACTTAAAAGGGAGAAGGAACTTTGTACTTTTAAAAAATGTCTCAACAGCAGTGTGAATTCATGGTTCAGAGAATGCGACACTCATAAACTGTTAATTATCGATCAGTTGGTTAAAATAAAACTATATCGAACCTTAAAGTGGGAGGCTAATAAACATATTTCTAATAGCTATAATTACAGTGATGTCACAAAACCACACCGTAAAATAAGAATATTATCTGCATAAATAAGTGTAAATGTTTGGATATGTTTTATGTATAGCATTGTATTAGGTACGTTATTATTTATGTGTAAATTGTTTGTAAATTATTACTATTATTTTAGATCAGTTGAATTGTAATTTTTGAAACAATGTTTATAATTAATGAGCTATTTTTACTTTAATTAAACTATTTTAATTCGAAACCATGATATTTTGATACAGTTTCAAAGAGTAAAATCCTAACTTTTATCTCTACTAACAGATAACAAAGTGTCACTTTTCGTAAATTATTTTTTCCCTCGGGAAAAAGTGAGTACTATTTTTAACACCAAATTTCCCTCAATAATTTTCTAATTCTATTGTAATATGATTTTTCAATATTAAATCGTCATTTATTTCGTCACAGAAAAGAATAGTGTATTATACACGTATTATCCGCACCGCGTCGGGAGACAACACACCTCAAGCTAAAATCTAGTACTTTTATTTTTAGAAGTAATAGGAATAGGTTTTATTACCAAGTGAATTTAAATTTGAAGGTCTAGTGGAACCCACTTTCCCTAAAAAACACGGTAACTTGTTGCCTTTTGAATTGAAAAATTTGAAAACCAATTTTATTTAAAATCCTTTTCAACTGAACACGTAAAAACAAGTAGATACAAAAACCAATAATTTTGCGTTTCTGAACTCTAGTGGTATTTCTCCCAGTATGTTCTACTTTATTCCTAACGAAGTTATTAAATGACAAACAAATGTCAACATTATTATTTGCAAGTTAAAAAATAAAGTGCAAGCATAATTTGTAAAATAATTGTTTCTTATTTATCTAACACCGACCAAACCAAACTGTTTTAACAAATAACGCTTCGCATGTATTTTAGTAAATTATTAAAAAAACATTGTCATTAAAATCCAAGATATGTATCATCAATGGTATTATTCATAAATGAAAAATTCGTCACTTTTAATTACTAGTTAATACGTTTACTAAATATTTGAAAACGTTGCAACATTGTATTGACAAAAGTAAATTTTACGGATTGTATGTTGCGCCATTTTTACAACGGTGGAATAAATTGAACTATTCTATTTCAAGAATCGTACACATTATAACTTAGCGCTTCAGTACAGGTGAAAAAGTAAACAAAAACGCAACCCAACATGCATATGTGAATTGCATCCGTGATACAAGCAAATACAAGCGGTTGACTATCTTTACCATTATTTCAATCAACGCCGAGGTTCGCTGTTGGAAAGGGGCCTATTCAGTATTTGTGCGTAGGCCCCATCAGAGCCTAAATCTAACCCTGGTGCAAGTTTCCAATACAATTATGCTTATGGATTGTGGAGATACAGCACTTATAAATTTTAAATTTTTAAAATTATTTCCAATACCTATATAACAAAGTGTTATTAATAAACGCTGACTTGGATGGATAGCATCTCGCATTATAGTATTCTTTTTTTGAATTTCACGTGTAACCATTCCCAGTAGTTCATCAAATAATGTACTATCCAGCCGCAAAAAATTTTGAAAATCACTTGGTTTATTAATTCTCAGTTCACTTAACAGATTTTCATGAGTGTATGTATTTCTTTGTTTAAACCATTCCTCCATCCACCTCCGTGTCTTTTTTTCCTTCTTTTTTGAAGCTATAACTAATGCTATAGCCACGCAACTTGCTATCTTCTTATTATTCCACATCTTGACTTTACACGTATCACCCGCAAACTAATTTATTGAGCAATAATATTGCACCGTGTGGGTTGGCCAAGTAAAATTATTGTATTATATATAGTAAATATTGACCGTCTAGGGGCCCCTTAACATTGAAATTCTTTTTTTAAAAAGAAGTCTGGGTCATGAAACCACAAACAAATATTTTTATAAATGTTTGGTTTGAATGTCAATAGATCTTGTGTGGATTGTAATTATTTGCTGGTCAGTATGATCCAGATGGTAATTTTTTACTATAAGCAGAAGAAATTTTGCAAAGAACACTTTTTAATTTTTATTTGACAATGACAATTATTTAATCTTTGTTTCTTAGTTACTAAACTTACCTATAATTTTTTGTTTACATTTTTTTTAAATGCAAAGGACAATAGACGGTAACTAATAGTTTTAAGGCTAGTTTTACAACGGTAATTAGACCTAAACCGTTGATCATTAAGGCACCTAAATCAGGCTATTATCTGTCGCTAGGGGTCATTGGATTTTGACCCGAGGTGAAATTACTTAAAAATTATATGCAAATTAAAATATTGATGACATGAATTAAACAATTCATATAAACTAAAATACTCTAAAATGAATGCACAGATGCGAATAATTAGGTTTTTAGTAAGAATTTTATATTTATTATGACTAATTTTAATGATACCCATACTACTTATAATAGGACCAATAACATCAGCTACTGTAGACATGTCTGATGGCTTAATACATGGAACAAAGCGTACTTTCTTCTTATTTCCTGGTCGGAAAATAGTTATTTCCTTTGTTCTTTTCTGCCAATTCCAAAGTCCTCTTGTAATGGTATTCGTTTATTCTATACTCTCTCTTAACGTGCGAATTTCTATACTCGTGCTTTATATGAGCTTTATATGTAAAACTTTTTTCTCTCTTCATAAAGTATTCTACATCGAGATTATCAAAATATTGCTCCGACTTTGGCACATATTAAAGTTAATTAAGTTCATTTAATTACAGTTCATATCTTATCCATGTTAAAGCTAGTAGTGCTTTATTAAGTATAGCTCATAAGAATAGAAAACAACATTAGGGACGACCGCGGTTCAATATATTACTATTATCCACTAAAACAATTTTGAAAACTAAAACTGCTATTCTTGCAGGGACATACTCCAGTCTTCTATCTCACTTTCTGACTCTGATTCCTCCTCCTCCTCCTCTTCACACTCCACTTTCGCTTCAGCATCGCTCTCGTCTTCGCTTTCTTTATCATCTGCTGCAATCCCAGCTTCCCCATCAGAAACGCCATCATCTCCATCAACAATATCATCTGCAGAGTCTGCCCTACCATTCTCAGAAATAGCTCCGTTCTCAGACACAGCTTCATCCTCTGACTCCGATTCGAGATCGTCACTTACAAGAGTTAAAGTGATCTCCTCCAGTTCATTCAGCGTCATCAATGGGAATCCTTCGTAATTACGGTCGCAAGATTTTTTCCACAGGCTTGTCTTTCGGAGAATTTATTTTGATGTGTTTGTGAGAGAGGACTTCCTAGAAACTTCCTCGATTATCTTCTGAGGAATTTGTCGATTCGGTATAATTTGGAGGACGGTACTTATTGATGAGGGCACATCTATATCCAGTAAGAACGAAGTTTGTCATTACAATTGCGATTGTAATAATGATGAGGGATCTTCATATCAAAGAATTTGAAAACCCCTTCAGTCTTCCATTCAAAAGCTTCCACCCTCCATCGAGTTAGGGTAAATTCGAGATTCATTGGCCTCTTCAGCAGTGAACTGATTTTTGTTTTTTGTTCAAAAGCACTGGCGTCTTTACTACAAAGCCCTTACTTTCCAAAAATTGCTCAACATCTCTGAACCCTCAGTTCACTGCGGAAGAAATCATTTTAATTATGATTCCTTTAAAACGATGTCAAGCCGTTGTCCAAGTCAAGTATGAAACACGTACCAATTAGCACATCTCCTGGTTTTAGAAGCGTGGAAATACCCGAAGGATCATCAAACGTATGTAAGCTTTTGAAATCCCGAGTCGGAGCTTTATCAAAAAGTAATGCTAGAGGGCATCTTGAGGGAGATTGATGACCGCTGTCTCCTGAAGTGAGGACGAATATTTCCTAACAGGTCTTCAAACTCCTGCTTTTAAATCCCAAACAGCAACTTAAAATCTTTGTTAGCTAGCTGATCCAGATTTTATGCTAATGTGGGGTTGGTTGGCTTTATTGGTTAAGAGAAGAATAAAGCTTGAAAGCTCCTTCTTAATAAACCAAGCCCCAACGGTTGCTTTTGCTTGATAAAGAGATCTGGATTTGTCGTCGAGGATCCTCTGGTTGACCAGGTGACTATTGCAACATCTGGTAGCTGGCGGAATCCAAACTTCTTCCGATAGCCACATGTCAGTTCTAGCAGACTTCTTCATTGTTCGGGGTTTGTTGATTTGCATATCCAGCAACATGCTTTAGTAGATGTGATAGATAATAGATCTAGCAATCTTTTGCTTCTCGACGATGTCGTTACGATTGATTTGCGACATTGACTCTGACTTCAATTGACAGAAACTGGCTTTCTGAAGCTGCTGAAGTCTTAACGCAGTCACGAGCGGATCTCTATGAATTTACATAGCGTACCTGAAAAACCATTTAATTAATTACGTAAAAGTTTAATAATTTTTTAGTTCGTTAATCAAATACCTCGTTCTCATTTGAAAGTTCAAATTGTTGGCTTGGTACTGCCGGAGCTGCTTCAGTCTAGGTTTCTGCTCATTTGCCTAAATCTATTATAGTCTTATATTATCAAGTTTCATTTACTCACTTACACCAGTTTCTTTGAATCTCATTTTTCTCAATACATTTTTACGTAACAGGTTTTAGTTTACGTTAGTTTCATTTAATCTCACTTGTTCCCAATTCATTTTAAATTGAAATGTTATATTAATATGTACATACCGTTCGAAATTCATTTCGGATACCCCCAATAAGTCCAACTCGAACCTTTTCGGAAGCTATAGCACTTGAAAGACTTTTTCCTGGGACGCGGAGACTGAACTGAGGAAGACGAGGAAGATGCCTGGTTCGAAAGCTTGCACTATCTCTTTCTGATTGATCAGCAGATTACTCTTTCCTTCAACACAGTGACATCAACAACACGAGATCGTTGAGCACGAATCTCCAGCACCTACAGGTGCTTGCTCTCCATCGTGTTGACGTCTATCATTCTCTTCACATCTATCATCCTGTTGACATCCACCATTTTCTTTACATCACCATCCTCTTGACATCCACCATTCTCTTAATACACATCGTATTCCATTAGATGCTCTTCTCTCCGTATCCGTTTGCAACATGCGTTATGTAAGGCATCTCCTCATGATACTGACTGATCTCCTAAAGCGTTTACCTCAACTTCGACAAGATGCCAGACTTCTCAAGCAATTCTTATTCTTCCGCTGCAAAATTTTGAGACACACGCGCAACATGTTGGTTGAACCATCCTACAAAGTAAGAAAGTTGGTAAGGAAAAGGGATGTGAATATTTTCTGGAATGAAATATATGAAGATATTGATGCATTAGAATATTTCAGGGTGCCTAAACGTATTCAATATACCACACGCGTTATTAGGCTTTTTTCAATTTCCTTTTACTGGAACTCTTTTAACTCTTCGGAAGATTGAGCAGATATTCTTTCGGAATTAATTTAGCAACGGCAAACTAGTTCTGACTGGAATCCCCAAATATATCTCAAGCTATAGACAGAGCTCATCGTATATGTCAAATGAAGCAAGTTAAGAGTGTTCAGATTTATTATGGAAAGCACCGTGGAGGAAAAGATTGTGGAAAGAGCGGAAATTAGGGTGAGACTGGACAACTCGTCATTCAACAAGGTCGATTGGTGGACAACAAAGCTAGCCAGTTGAATAAGGATGCTATGTTGAACATGATTCGGTTCGGAGCAGATCAAGTGTTTGCTACAAAAGATAGTGATTTACGGGTGAACACATGAATGAAATCTGAAAAAGACTGAGAACCAAACTGAAGAGCTAAACCAGAATCTTCTTTTTGAGAAACTTTACATTAGACACGCCCACCGAGTTTGTGTACAAGTTTGAGGGAGAGAATTACGAGAAAAGAAGAAAACCTTTATCTGGTCACTGGATCGAACCTCAAGCGAGAGAGGAAGGCGAACTATGCGGTTGATGCGTATTTCCGTGAAGCACTAAGAGTTTCAGAACCAAAAGCTCCGAAGGCACCGAGACCAGCTACGTTTGAGGAACAGAAGCAATCTATAAATCATGCTATTTGACGCAATTAACCTAGTTTTGCAAGAGTGAATGAAGCTTGTGATGTATTCAAAAAAAACTAATTCTTCGCGTATTTCAGAGTGATAACCTAAACCTAACCATGATATTGTATAAACTAAAAATTGTGACTTACCTGCTCTTGAAGAAACTCCGTCCAGATAAATGACTCTTTGAGCTT